>JACBKR010000150.1:0-42696 GCA_014218235.1 Colocasia esculenta | reverse complement strand
GATAAAATAAAACATGCGGAACAAATGTTTGAAATGAACAATAGGCGCACTCGTCCAATGGACATAAAACTTTTCCGCATCGAGCGAACTACAACTTCTGTCTAATAGACAAGCTGGCACGTCCCGCAAGGCAAAACAAAAAAAAATCAATCAAATCAAATCTTATAAAATTTCCCGCATTTGACAATGGCAGGAAAGTTGGGAAGGTTATGAAATGGCAGAGAACCCGAGAAAGCTAGGAAATGGCTAAAACACCAAAAAAGTCAAGAAATGGTGGAAATGTTTGGGAATGCCAAGAAATGGCGATGATGCCCAGAAATGATGCCAAATTAAAGGAATACCCATCAAGAGGAAGAAACTGCAGAAATACTCAGAAATGGTAAAAGTTACAGTAAAATCCAGAAAGGGTTAAAAGACATACAAATACCTCGCCTTGTGCGGAAATGCCTTTTGCGAATATCAAGTCAACTCCAAAGGTCTGATCACAATCAAAAGAGTAATTATGACCATGAAACAGATCAAATGCAGGCGGAAGCAAATTCAAAGAGTCCGACTGCAATGGAATATAATCTTGAAGACCCGATTATATAATCAAGACCAATTGCAAGGGTCTTGAAAAACCAAATTGCAATCCAAATTACATCTTTTCAAACCTCTTTTGGACTTTGTGCCAAAGATGAATCTCGGCATCATAATCAAAGGTATTCGTATTCAATTTGATGTAAATTAACACCGACTCCGGTCGGTGGGGAAGGGTCTAGTACACGAAACCCTAAACGTCTCATAAAATAAATGTGCGGAAGAAATATGTCAAAATATAGGCACATTTGTCCAATAAATGGATATGTAAATTTCCTGCATCAAGCGGATTTCAAATTCTGTATGTTTGACAGATTGGCATGCCCACACATAAAAATGCCTCCATGGCCAAAATACTATTTTTCCCCTAAGAAAATTTCCGCGTCCAACAATGGACAATGGAGATGGATTGTTTATTTCATGATATTGGTCAATATGTCAGTTGCTCTGGAAGCGAAACCTTAAGATCATCATATCAATTAGTTCTACAAGAATATGGAAAAAAACATGCTTAATACTCTTTGTAGATGAACAATGGAGAAAGGGCAAGTTATTTATCAAATCACCAGGCCTTGAATAAATATACTAGTCAACTGGTGGTGTATCCTTGTAGCATAAAATTTATCCTTGTCATGTTGATATATGTATATTGACATGTGTTTGTGTCTATATGTGTTAAAGGCCTGAACTCTAACCTAAAACCTAGGCATTGAATTGAGGGAATCTTTTGTACATGGTTTGGCGGATCGAATCGGATCGGCCCGATTCTCCCGAATCGGGGCGAATCATGGAAAACCCGATTCTCGATTCCATCGATTCGGTTCGATTCTCCTCATATATATAATATTATTATATCATGGGTATAATATATATTATACATTATAAATATCATATATATGATATATGATATATATAATATATATTATACCCATGAGAATCGATTCGATTCGGATCGATTCGGGGGGAATCGAATCAGATCAAGAAAAATCCGATTCGCCTCTGATTCCGATCCAGCAAACCTTGCTTCTGTATATAGAGAGGTGAAACTCCCATGGATTTCCATTATGGGACTAAACCAGAATACCCGCTCACCCTGAACCAGTTGGTTTGGGGTGCAACATGAGTTGGGACAAGTGTCCACATATGGAGAGATGATCCAATGTGTAAACCCACTTCGATACCTTGATAAAGGTCCAACTCTAGCCCAAAACCTGGGCATTGAGTTGAGGCAATCCTCTACATATATAGAGATGGATTTCCAGTGTGGGGCTAAACCACAACATATGTGAATAGGCATATCATGGTTGAGCAATGGAGCTATTTGAATATAAATAAAAGGAATTTCTTGTCAAGCTGGTAGCTCTTTCCGACTATGTGGCTGCCTCCTCCTCAATCTTAATATGTGATGATAGGATACAACTGGAGAACTACCTGTAACTAAAAAGTTTCTGACTAGTGTTACAACAATCTCAGTTTTTTTTCCTTGGCGAGTTTGGATAGTTTGCAACAAGATTCTGATATTGGTCTTTTCACTTTTGGGTAGCCTGGTATTCAAAGTACATATATATGTATGAGGAGGGTTCCATTGTCACTGTTGGCACCACATGTTTGATGTTCAGTTAATCAGAAATGAGCAGTTTATTCCAGATCAGAGGATTGAGCTGGGCTTGGGATCTCAGATTCTGCCGAAATGTTTCTGAAATGGAAGTTCAGCAGTGTAGAGGACTGTCTGCTGTTCTTCAGAGGATTAAGCTAATTCCAGATAATAAGGGCATTTGTGTTCGGAAGTGGCAGACAAATGGCATATTCCCTGTCAAATCTTCAGTCGGGGTTCTTGTGGAAGGGTGTAGGAAAGTGGTTTGGTCCAAGTATGTCTGGGAAAATGGACCCCTACCTAAAAGAGGATTGCTCTATGGAGGCTGGCTTGGCATCGTTATGCTAAAGGAGGTAGATTGAAAAAGATTCTCAAGTACATCAAAAGAAACTGTCCTTTCTGCAAGCTTTGTTGAATCCCCATACCCTCTTCTTTCAGTGTGGCATTATAGACGCAGTACTGAAGATCTTCATGACTTTGGAATGTGTTGGGCCTGTCTCCTCGAGCATCATTACTCATACCTGATCGGGGAAAATTCAACCCTGTCAAGCAAGACATAATAGAATTTTCAGGGGTGTGATTGGGGGAATAGATATTTTCTGGCAATGCTTTGGGTGATCTGGCAACAAGAAATAAGAGAATTTTCAGGAATTGACCCAGACAACCTGCAGAGATCATCAATTACTGTATCCTCCTCCCCTGTGAAGAGTACATGTGTAGCTCGGGTAGCAAGAAAAAGAGTTCTCTCGTTCATCACTAGGTTATGTACTTGGAAGAAATTTGTTTTGTTGTTTGGGGCATGTGAGCTGCTTGTGGTCCCTTCTCTTTCCTGAGCTGAGTGGGGTTTTTCATAGAAATAGCATAGACATATATATATAATACATATATAATATGACATGGATAATTTTTAGACCATTGGATCATCTCATATCCAGCTGTTAAGATGTGTATCTAAGGAAGTTTATAATTCAAAGTTCATAGCTTCATATTCTAAGTAAATAAATTCTAATAATGTGTATAGTATGTGGATATGAAAATTCATAACTTTAACCTTTTAACATTATTGACTGAAATTTGAAATTTTGATTTAAAATTACTTGTTGATATGGGGATGACGGAATTGGACCCATCCATTTCTGTTTCCTGTTCGATTTGGAAGCAGAAATGGATGTAGCAACAGATCTACCCATTCTGCTTCTGTTTCCCGTTCTTTTTTGCTATTATCCTTTCATAATTTACTTGCATTATCCGCGAGTATCTTTTCTTTGATGTGGTCCACTGGTGTTAAAGTCAAATGTGTCTCATTCCGCTTCCTCACACTTCAATTTTATACCTAAAAAAGGAAGAAACTGCAATGCCATGTGAAGACGGTAGCCTACCTATACACTGATGCAACTTGCAAGCAAGGTTTTCTACCTTTTGCTGTGGTAATAGGATGTTGATTTGAGTACTTTTAAGGATGTGTCCAACTTGATGAAATTCTGTCCCTGATTTTTTTTGCAACATTTGCTTTGGTGTATCATGCCACATCTTATCTCTTTGCTTTCTTCAATTTAGGTAGGAGTGGATCTCTCTGAGGGAGAAGCACGCGTGTTGGAAGAATATGGATGGCTTCCAAACACTGGATTAGGCTCTATGCTTAACTACTGCGACAGGGTTGTGCACGACAGAAATGATCGAGATGTCTCTGAATGGCGGTCAAAAATTGGCAAGCTGCTGATGGATGGCTATGATGGTGGCCGTGTTGTGAAGGTTGATCTCCCAAAGAAAGTTATGGATTATGTTGGCGATCATTTCCCAGAGATCAAGATGGAGACTTGATCTGAAGGCCCGCGCTGTAAATAGTTAGTCGTAGTGCAGCATTGTACAATTTGAATCATGTCCCATAGTCAGTTGACTTAGATGATAGACCTATCCTAACATAACCACCCCTGGGTTCAGCCTGTAAAGTAATGCAATAAGTTGTATTCTTGATGTTCACCCAGTTGGACCATCTCAGTCGAAAACTTGTGTTCTAATCGATTGCAGGTGGACCTGATGATTTAAGAGCTCAGCCACTGATTAATTTGGTCTAAACTAGTGAAATCCGCATATGGCAGAGGTCCCCAGAAAAGGATCAGGCACAGTTTTATGGCATCCTGTCCCAATTTCTCACTTCTTGGGGGTTCCTCCTCCTTTTCTCTTCTTCCATAGTAAAAAGAAGTGACTTGGCTCCTTCAAATGTTTTGTGAGGATGCCAAAGTCGGCGTGTGATGTCCCCTCTATTTACCTGAGGACCCTTGCGAAGCTGGGCAGGGAGCATGACATGGAGCACTTCTCAAGTTCTGATATCATATTTACTTGCGGAAGATTCGACTCAGTTCAGGTCGACGTCGAGTACAATGTTGTCGATGGCAGTTGGCTCCTGTGTTGTACTAGTTTAGCTCATCATATGTGTAACCAACATCATGCATGCAGGTGTGTTATACGCCAGTGGCTCGTGCTCTCCCATGCAGTGTATGCTTCGGCCTTGCCTATCTGGGTCTGGCTGCCCTCCCTGCGTCGTCGTTCTTCAAGTGGCCCTCTCCTGTCTCCGTGTGGGCACCTACAAAGCACACCCTATCATCCTCGTCAGGGACAGGAAGGGAGTCGATGCAGGGCTTTCTCAATGGGTGATGGAGGATGTTTTGGTGCTGAGACCCTCCCATGCATTGCATCGTTTTTCTTAATGGAGTTAGTGAATCAGTTGGTTAATCCTCTCCACCACCGTTTGACCCCAAAAGCTTCATTTTTTCCTAGCTTGATGCTGTACGCAGACCTTGCTGAAACTTAAGATGGGTAAAAGTAATGCTAGTTTTGCAATAGGACTTCGATTAATATGAGCCAATCTAACAGACCTGACAGTGCACAGTGGTGACGGCAGGGTGAGCTGACATTGTCCGGTCACAGTGGTGGGTAACGATGGCGATGATGGCAATGGTCGGCAGTTTTGATGCGTGGTGTTTGGAGGTGGATCATGTCATATCTGGATAAATATGATGTGGCGCGTATGGATTTGTTTCTGTCAATGTAGATTATACTTATCATCGCTAGATCCTTCTAAGCCGTGGGCTCCTTGCTGGGTGCTCCGTGTATTACGCGGAAGACCTACTGTTGGGCTGGCAGAATCGTCCCCACTTGGCTGCTGACGGGGTCAAACAAAAGGTAAAGATCATTCGAGCTTGGCCCAAGTAAAAGGATGTTTCGTAGCTGTTGATGACAATCCTCGTTTACCAGTCTTAAGTCGAACAATCACCTGTGAAAATGGGAAGAGGCTGGGCCTTCCGCAACCTCAGAAAGAAAACCATGAAGAAAGGGATTGTGGTTGCGTCATCCCATGTCCTCTTTCAACTTTGCTACCCATTAATCTAAATTTGTGCGACAAAGATATTGTTCGGTTGATCGATGTGATCAGGGATGACCGTGTAAATCCCACATGAAATTTTTTGATAGGAGGATGTAACATCGTGGCCGTTTGGATCTTGATATGATTGGTTTGTGAGCTAATGTGTGCCTGATGTGGTGTGTTTCGAGTTTTAGTAGGTTTTGTGGGTGTTGTGAGCTGGAAATTCAGACCCAACAAATCCACTGGTTCTCTATTTAAGAACACGATGGGGTAGTGTGTTGCGTTCATAAGGCGTCCCGCCTACGTTGCATTCTCATCGCCACTTATTTTCAGTCTTCAGCTACATGCAGGATGCGTGGCACATGCATGGCTGCCGTGTGGCGTCGGATTCATGAACGCGTCAGCCAAGTGTGTCGCGTTATGAACGCAACGGCCACTTACGTCACATTCTGAACTCTGAGGGTTTAAGTGATTGTAGGTCGGCCAAACAGGGCAAGGAGCTCTGTTCGACTAAGAGAGGAGGTTTTGAAGATGTCTCTGGTGATTTCGATCCCGTGGCTCGCGTTTCGGCGTGTTCTTGACGTGGTGTGGCTATTCAGAGCGTGGGAAACACCGATCGAGTGACATTCTTCGTGTTTCTTGCATGGGTAGGGAGATTCTCTTATGTTTCCCTTTGTTTATGTGGGATTTGAAAGGCTTAATGCATGAAATGGTTTTCTTCAGTAGTTTGCATGTTAAGGTAGCAATTTAACTCTTTATAATTTAGCATTGAAGGTAAACATGTGTGATTTGTGGGTTTTCTGGAGAAGGGGTTTTCGGATTGGCATTCTTTCTATGAACATGACGGACCAAGGTGTCGTGTTATTAACGTGACGGTCTGACCCGACACATTCACATCCAAAATGCGTCGCATCGGGGCGTCGCGTTCTTTACGCGATGGTCAACCCCGTCACGTCCTGGTTCCTAAAGCTTAAATGTCATGTTTAGGAAATGTGGATCCTTCGACCATAGTTTAAGATGTTTAATGATTTATAAAGGTTTTTGAGTATGTTTTAAGATTAGTAGATATTGAGATTACGTGGTCTGTGTGTGTAGTCAAGCTTGATAGTATGCTGCTTACCATGGTAGCCTCTCTAGTCGGTTATCTCAGATTCTCTGTGAGCCAGACACGTTAGTGCTCGAGGTTTGTCTCAGTACTGTGTGCCGTAGAGATTTGTGTCGTCTTTCTGGACACCCTCACTCGTCTGTCGAGTTGTTTGTCAGTTTGAGGGAAAAGACGACAGTGAGACATCGACTTGTGAAGTGTTGGCTTTCTGTTCAGTCGCTTGTAGCGCACTCGTGATTGGGGGACAGACACTAGTAGACGTACTGGCCCTCACTTAGTCCCGTGTTCCACAGCCTCACTGTAGGGACCTCGGAACCCTTAGAGGTGTGTCAAACGTGGGTCTGCAGTGTGTGTTGCTACAGGTGTGGTGTTGGTTAGTCTCCACAGTGTGTTGGCACTTGTAGAGTTGGAGTCGTAGTTGGACCTTAGGTCCGTGGCTGTGAGACTGAGACGTAGACCTGTGTGGTTTGTCAAGGTCAGTAGCTAGTGTCGCGAACTAGACTTCGTGACCCAAGTGTGACGTTGTCCTTCTTTAGCTTGCGCACTGGTGCGTGGCTTGCCGTTTGTTTATAAATGTTCAATACATACAGTTCATTGAGCTGTCTATTTAATTTCAAGTCATAGTTTTGTATATGTATAATTCTGGTAATTGTTTAGTTATTAACTGTTCACTCCTGTTTCTCGTGAGATTTGTGTTGTACTAGTTTTGAGGGAGTTTTCTTACTAAGCCAGTGACTTGTGAGGCTCACACCCATACTTCCCCTTTTTAGGTGAAGGAGAGCATGAGAGTTCTTATTCCTCGTCTAGTTTCGAGACGCACCGTAGTAGAGGTGGGCCCACTCCACCAACAGAATAATTTCTATTCTTATTCTCACCTCGGGGTATGTCCCAGGATGCTATACTTTCATTTTTTGTTGACATTAGTTGAGATGTGGCTATGTAAACTTCATGTAAATATGTGTTCTTATTTTCGGCTATGTAAACTTATTTTCTATTTTCATTTAAATGTTTCTTTTATGTTCTTACAGACTCGAGTAATGGTATCCTTTGCAAGGCTTCGGCCTGTTCGAGAGAGACGGAATCGTGTCAGACTCGTTATTAGGTTAACGGGTATGAACGACGAAGACTGCTACAAAGGAAGTCTTAGAATTTGTAATGGTCTGAAAGTGATGGATACTTTCATTGCACCATAATCAGGAACCCAATAGAGGAAGGAGCGCAGATCTTGTAAGAGAGAGAATGTCTCGATTTTGGAATCGGAAGAGAACCTTCTGATGCTTACGTCAGTATAGTGATTTATTGTAGCAACCTAGATTTTTAAAATCTCAATAAATGGAAAAGCTATTATCACATGTGGCAAATGTCATCAGAATTAAACAAAAATTTATATGTGTGAACTAAATAATATATTACAATGATGGAAAAGAAATCGTGGTGAATTGCACACGTTTGGGCTAACAAAACTGTAAGAGCTGAAAAGTTCGATAAAGTCAAAAATTCATTATCACATGTACGTAACCTTAAAGACCATATAATCAAACATGATAATTGGACACATAAGAGTTTAATGGGCCTAGTGTGTGGCTTAAATGAGCCTAAAATAATAAAAAATAGTAATTAATTCAAAGTACCCACTTAATGAGTTAATTAATAGATTAGTAAGCTCAATTGGGCCATGAACTTGGACTACAACTAAAGGAAATCCTAACCCATCATGGAAGGACGAATTCTTAAGCCACTCCTAGTGGAATTTGTGGTTGGAGACTCAAACAAATGAAATAATTAAGAGAAAACTCGTAACTTAGAAGTTAGAATCTCGTTAGAACTCCTAACGACCCACCCCTTTAAATACAACTCAATTCTCCTCCCATGGCCGACCTAGCTTGCTGCTATGGAGGCTTTGGACGTGGGAGAAGCCTGAAGGAAGGAGGAGGACTAGAGGATTTGAGAGTTCTTCTTCGTTCTTCCCCAAAGTTCGCACAAGAAGCCCTAGAAAACAAAAACGACCAAAGATAGACATTCTCTCGAACTTAATCTAATTAAATGACCCTGTAGGAACTTCTTGATGCCAGGAATCGCATGAACCTAATTTCCCCAATTGTTATCATGTTGTTTGAGCATATTTTGTGTTACAAGTTCCTTATTTATGTGTACCTTGACTCATCATATCTCCCTGATATCTCTGTAGTCTCTTTATTTCATGTCGATTAAATTCTACTGTATAATCCTCATGAAGTACTAAACATGTTTATACCTTTTTCTCCAATTTTCATCAAGTATATGCCTCGAATATCTAAATCTAAGGTCACTATGTCATCTAAACCAAAGTCAGAAAGGGTCTTCATGTAACATGTCAATCTCTTTTTTAAAACGTAATTCGAGTTACTGTATATTCCTTTAAGAGTTTACTTTCTTTCCACGCACTTTTCCCTCTTTTTCATCAAGTATTCAAGGAGAATTTTATCATTTAAGTGTACTGTGTCAACTTTCCTTAGAAGGCAAGCCATAATTCGAGGATGGGTTCCAATTCAACCTCGAACAGAGAACACATGATCGCGATGGCCTGATACATCGCGCTCATGGCCTTGTCACGACACAGTGTTCTGTCACATTCTTAACATAATAGAACGATACAACACAATCCGATTATTGTCGTGACATAGCGTTCCGACATGTTCTTAACACGACGAGATGGTATGACGCGTTCATCGCATGTTCTGTCAGATACCGTGTCACGTTCCTTGTTTGACCATTTCGCATTCTTCATAGGCATATGTTGTAGTTTCAAAACATGTGTAGAAATTGAGTCTTCTCGAAAAACGTGTAGTGGACAATAAGTTAATTATGTCTGAACCCTATGAACATTTGTTAATGATTAGTAATAAAGTGCTAACTTGACTTAATCATGTTAAACATATCTTTTAAATGTTAACTCTCACGTTCTTGGAAATATACCTCTCACGTAGTTGTTTTGCATCGTCATTTCTTGAGACAGTCGCCTCGTGTGACGTGTACTCACCGTGTTGTAGATAGGAACACTCCTCCATGATTGACGGACTCTCCGTCGGGTATTCCTTCAGTTGGACTATAACGTCTTCATGTGAGACCTCTGTAAGTCTCCACTGGCCTGGATTCCCTCATGGTCGTTGAGCCGGTTGTACTATGAAAATCCATGAAACATTTTTTATTATGCCGAAAAACATTACGGCATGTATCAACGAGTTGTGCACCTTTTATTCTTGTTACTGTCAACCTTTCTAATTATGTCAAAGAACTATGCAGCATGTATCAACCAACTGTGTGCCGATTGTTCTTGTTACTCTCATCTTGTCTTGCTATTGTTTCTTGTGATTTGGTAAACTAGAACCCAAATTGGTTCTTGAATTACAAGTTCTCATCTCGTTCTCTTTTGAAATCTTATCTTACTCCATAACATTCTCATGGCCATAAAGTGGTTATCTAGATAAAATCGTGTGGATCTTCAGATCTGTTAGACTAACAATGCTAGGCATTAATAAGGCCTGGTCAGATCCTAGGAGGAGCACCCGAATATTATGTACCTACATGGGTTATTTGACTGTGGTGTTGGCATTGCACCAAAATTGTGCTAATCGTGTTAAATTAGTCTATGACAATCAAATTGTGTACTCGTGTATCTTGCTTGTGACATCGTGTTCGTGATATGGTTAAATTATGTTCTAGTTATTCGTAACATACTCTTACTTGCTTGCAGTGGTGGATCTAGAGCATATCCAGTTAAAATCCTATTAGGGAGTTTAAAATTTTCCATTAAATTGATTTGGTTAGAATTTTTTTTAAAGGGAGTGACCACACTGGATTAATAGAATGGCCCCACTTAATGAAATTCATGCATTCACCACTATTTGCTTTTTTGTGTTAGATTCGTGACTATCATGTCTTGTTACTTATTAAGTGCTCTTACTCTCTACTTGTTACTATTATTCGAACTCTCTTTATCATATTCATTCCTTTAGATATCCTGCTTGTGTTAAAGTGTTAATTCATGTAAAGCCTGCTCGATTCAAGAGATTTAAGACTTACTAAGCATTTGCTCACACAGTTGCTACATCTATTTTCAGGTGATGAGGAATACGATGAGATGCATGGGGACGAAAAAGAGTGAACAAGTGTACTGACTATCTATGTGCTAAAGATCATCTAGTTGGAGTCAAGATATCTAGTTCTATATTAGAGTTTATATTTTTCCTTTAGCAATGTATTAGTCTTGATGGGCCCCATGTATTGGCCAGGTTAGTAAATGTAATGAACCTCTGGATTATGGAATGAATGGAATAAATTTTGATTATTGGTTAATTATATTGTCTTGTGTCCATTTTGTGGTATGGTTTATGTTTATATTACTTGTCTAATGTGCATACTCGTACTGCGATTAATTGCCCGTCCTGATATTCCTCGTCAGGGTAGGACACTTATGAGAATGTTGAGAGTTAATAGACTGGAGATAGTGTACCTCTACGCTAGAGGACTTTGATCCCTTTATATAGGCGAGGGCCTGGGCTGTACACTTGGTGGCGAGTCGTAACTGACCCATAACGGGTGGCAATCAAGGCCCCACTAATGGGGGTTCCTTAATGGGATGGAGACATCTTAGGTAACCGCTGGAACATGGGGAGGTGTCCCTCTGACGTTCCATTATAGGAAGTTAAGGGACTTGTAAGAGGCTGAGATCGCGTAAATGTTAAGGATAGTTATGTGCGTCTTGCATGGGCCAAGTCCTGTTTGGTAGGCGGAACCCTGTCCGAAGATAGTTGGTGGCGATCCAAGGACCCTGGCTTCCGAGGAAGGGTCCGCAACACATAAGATTGTACCTGGTCACTTATGAAGTGGTCGAGGACATATGGAGAGAGATCAACACATGAAGAAGCCATAATGGGCCAAAATGGGTCGATGGACTTGATCAATGAGACATGCGGAAAATTGCCTCCTCATAATTGAAATATGATATATACTATAAGAATGAATTAGCATAGTACACTTGTAAAATAACATAAGATGAAGTCAACTATCCAGATAGTGATATGGGGATCTCCCGCGTCTCAGATATAGCTCGGATCTGGCGAGATCCCAGCGAACAACAATGACATCGTGATGTGGCCTCGACTCGATTACATCGTCGTCTAGACTGATGATCTAAGTCATCTAAAGCAATCTCCTTTTAGCCCTTGGCCGACAACTCGAGCTCAGCTAAGGACGTCTTACTCTAACTGACCTGAAGCTCGGATTCGTCCGCGAGATTCTCGACGACATGGTTGGAATAACGGTCGAAGCATTAACCTTCGTGATAATGGTAGCGAGTTGTGCATTCAGTAACTGCCGCCATTAATACAACAATGTATTAAGCTCGGCCATGGCGGTTACGACAACAGCGTGGTGGAAGATAAGGAGACCCATTGTGGGATCTACGGGTTCATCAGACATTATTTAGGGTAGACGAGTATTATAAAAGAGGCAGACACCCTACTGGCACAGATACGCAATCTCACTGAGTCTTCCCAAGAATCTGAGGTCTTACTAACTTGAGCGTCGGAGTGTCTACCCACCGAGCTGCCTCGGTAGTCTTGCAGGTCAGGAGCTTGGTGAGTCCAACGCCTCAATAGCAGCTACTTCTCTTTCTCGGCCGGAGCCGACCCCTGTTACACTTGCTGTAACATTTAGCGCTGTTTGTGAGAAATGACTGAGTTTCCATGGCTCTAAAGGGAAAAGTTGTCATTGTTGGTCGCTCCATTGAGGGGGAGGTCGTCCCCGTCAAACCAGTCACTGATGTGCCTCTCGAAGGCTATCACGTCCTAATAATTAACTATTTATCGAAAAATGATAGAAACAAACTTAAGAAATAGAACTTGGATTATATAAACATCTGTCATAATTACAGCGGAAGCTTTATATACATAACACTCCTCACTACAGTCCACAGAAGGAGTGAGAAAAATAAAACAAAATAACATTTCTATTTGTACTGTAGTCCTCAAAAAGTAATCTACATAATTCCAAAGATGGGTTGTCTCGCTCAGCACACCCCCTTAAGAGCTAGGCTCATCATGTTCACCTGAAAAGTAAGATTTAATGAGCTAATGTGCCCAGTAGGATTCACCCTTCTAATCAAAAGGCTTAAGATAACCAAAGAGTTAAGCAGGAAACTTGACTAATAATAGTGCTGAATATCAAGGATGATCATATACTTATATCAATGGACGATAATCGTAGAAAAAGAGTATTGAATTAAGCTTGCACAGAAAATAAATCAGGATAGTAATCACATTCTGGTTGAAGTACATAATCAACTCATGACAGAATAAGATGATGACCAATCAAGCAAGTATGATGCAATGCCAAATATCCAGTAGATCTATTATCATTCCGTACGACCAGTAAACGAGTTCGGGTGCTTCTCCCAGGACTGGATCAGCCCCACTTGCACAGGCATTTATCTCAAATGAGTCCAAAGACCCAAAGTTGTCATCACAAATCATTTCTGTTAAACATTCAAGTATGGTACATAGGTACTCAAAATTTCACATGTAGCAAAGGTTTAGGGGTCAATGCCAATGACTCCAGAAGGTTGTAGCCATGTAGGAAACAATCATACTTGGGGGTGTTTAAGAACAATCCATAGTTGGATGTGGATGACAATTAAATGATCCCTCTCAGTGGTATAGTAGTTAGAATCCAAGGAAATGAGGAAAACAACTTGTTTGGTGAATACCAAAGTGTTTCACCTTGGGTTGGGCAAGGAGTGGTTCTGGTTAACAGCA
The DNA here is from genome assembly GCA_014218235.1 of Colocasia esculenta. Taxonomy (NCBI): domain Eukaryota; kingdom Viridiplantae; phylum Streptophyta; class Magnoliopsida; order Alismatales; family Araceae; genus Colocasia; species Colocasia esculenta. Next base: position 29,260 of record JACBKR010000150.1, on the reverse strand, counting down.
CAGACTGGTGTATGTCGATAGCCATAAGGTGGCTATCGATAGCTACTGGTCATCCAGAACTGGATTCTGGGATCTGGCCCCTAGCTGTCGACAGGCCATAGATGGTTGTCGACAGATGGTTGTCATCTGTCGACAGATGAGTTCTATCTGTCAACATCTATGGTGGTTCTGAATTTCTGGCTTTTGGAAGCATGATATTTGTCGACATATGGGTTCTGTCTGTCGACAGCCGCAGGTTTTGCTTCTAGGAATGGTTAACATCAACTCAGGAGACTCTTCTAAGAGTTCCTATGATTCTACATATGATTAAACAACACCTAATAGATCTTATGTACATTTCTAAACACATCCTACATGAAGGAAAGAAATAGAACAATAGGAGTAAATTCTTTACAACATGGGTGGCATGAAAACTTATGAAAGGAAGGTTATTGTATATGTAACTCTTCTGAAAGAATCTTCCTTGCATCTAGTGGAAAGTCCTCGTCAAATGCAATGGACTTCAAATATAAATATAGACATAAGCTGAAAGAGACATGATCACAGAAAAGAAAGCCATTTCTACTGGTTCCAACTGAACACAAGTTAAGATAGGTACATAGTAAGACACTTAGACACACAGTTCTTAACAAAAGAAGGAGACAAGAAGGAGAGAAATCCTACTTGTCACATGAAAGTTTGAAGATCCTTCCCTTCTCTTCAACGAAGGAACCAACAGTAGCAACTTCAACAAGAGCAGTAGCTACAGCTACAGCAGGAGCAGCTTCGGCAGGAGCAAGAACAGGAGTCACAGCAGTAGCAGGTTCAACAGGAGCAGCAGCTACAACTACAGTAGAAGCAGCTATGGCAAGAGCAAAACAACGGCAACAGCAGTGTGGAAGGAGGAACACGATGGTGAGCAAGTGAGTAAAGACTCTTCAGGATGGTTAAGGGGAGGTTTATATATCTGTCCGGGTATCATGCATGTATGACATGTAGCCATACATGTGTAGCCGTAAAACTCATTTCTCCTATAGCATGGCCACGTTTTACTGAGTGGTTTTACTACCAACACATAGAGTAAAAAGTGTAACCCAATAACCCAAGCAGTAAGAAGCCTTATGTAACCATGGTTACGTAAGCAAAGTATTAAAAGAAAATTGGTTACGTAAATGGGAGTTAATTTAGTTGGCCCATTTGTCCCTACATTTTTGTATCCAAATGATGTCCAAACAAGTTGAAATTTCACACATAGGCTAATTGGAAGGTTTTACAAATTATGGTGATTTTAGCTTAATTTTTGGAATTAATTTTTCACCCAGAAAAAATTGCCCGAAACATCATTCTGTTGACTTAATCTTAATATCCGTGCATCAATAATTCTGGATATTTACATTTCTAGAACCAGCACATTTTTCTAGAAATTATGGTGTTTTCAGATTTCAATTCTGTTACCGAATTCTGGTGACGTCCTATCAGAGTGTGCACCTCTGATGACAGCACTGGAATAATATTATTAATATCAAAATAATCCTAAATTAAAGATAATTATATCTCATGAAAGTGATTGTGTTTAAAAATCAAAATCATCACATTTTCTAAAATTCGAATGCTAGAGCAGAACCAGCAATTCATGGTTGCTCGAGCTGGCGTTACCCCAGCTCAAGCCGCGGTCGCGTCCGTTGACACATGCATGTAGCATCTTCGGCAATGCTAGTCGAACCTCCTCCTTTGGCTTTGTCTACAAGTCATGGTGAGGCACTGGCCATGATCACAACGGCGTTCTCAGCGCCTCCCTAGGAATTTAGGCCCTGATCCCCGCAGCGCATACCGCGATGGTCGACCTGGGAGCACCGAGGGCTCTAGAGCCCGACCACTGCTCAGCAGAGTCAGTGCCCTCTAGGGAGAGCTCTTTGGTTGAAGAACCTCGATGGAGGGACGACCTCCTCGAGATGAACAGGAAGATCGAGGCCTACAGCGTGGTACTCACGTCCCCGCGGTCGCAAATCTACTGTCCTCCTCATCGTTCATCGAGGATATTACATCGGCCACGATTCTGCAGAAGTTGCAACTTCCCATGTTTCGGCAATACAACGGGACGACACACCCCGTTCATCACCTCAAAAACTTCCAGGGTCAAATCGACATGGTGAACATCTCAGATGCATTGAAGTGTTAGGCTTTCATGTCCACTTTGGACAACGTAGCACTTCAATGGTTCAAGGCTTTGCCAGCACACTCGGTGGTTAGCTTCACCGACCTGGCGTAGCATTTTCTGAACCATTTCTACAACATGGTGCCACATTCTTTGTGCATTGATGATCTTTGGCTGGTCGCTCAGGCAGAGGTCGAGCTCTTTTACGACTATGCCAAATGGTTCCAAGTTGATGTCATGAAGGTGATCGACCTCGAGTTGTGAACCGTGGTCAATATTGTCATGCGGGTCTGTAGCAACGCACCCTTTGTGGCTTCTATAGCTAAACATCCCCCGGTAAGTTTGGCCGACCTTCTCTCTTGTATGCAGAAGTACATATGGTTGGAGTCTACTCTCGGGGCCACCGGCAAACTGAGCTGACTTGCCGATCCTGGGTCTACGAGTGGCACGCCAGCCTCGAAGAGGACGAGGAAGGAGTCCTCTCGTAATGATGGATCCCGAGGTTCGGACTTGGGATGCTGCCGCGACAAATCCAGAAGGCGTAAGGACTTGCCTCCATTCGGTAGGCTCCCCTCTAAGATCTTGCCCATTATGAAAAAGCTCCTGGGCTTCTAGCGCCCCGAGCTGATGACCAAGTCTCCGTCCAAGAGAGGGTCAACCTGTACTGTGACTACCATAAAAACTTTGGGCACACCACCAACGAGTGTCGAAACCTTAAGGCTGAGATCGCAGACATGCTAAGGTGTGGTGTCATTGGTAAAGATGTCGTAGATGAGAAGCCAAAGCCCGCCGAGTCGAGTGATGAGAAAGAGGTGCCTCACGCAAAGGGGGGCAATTTTGGTGCTCGTAAGAGGCTCAACGAATTGGGGTGACAACGGGCGAAAGCGTAAGGTGTACGTGTTGGCAGTGACGTCGATCGCCAGTAAGAAGCCCGGGTTGCGAACAATGTTATTTCTTTTTGACCGAGGAAATGATCGATCTTAGTATGCCCCACGACGACCCACTTGTTGGTCACGCCGACGTCAATGGATATGATGTACATCGTATTATAGTTGATAATAGAGCAACCCCCGACGTGCTTTTTTATGACGGCTTTGTCATGATGCTCGAGATGAGCTGTGAGATCAGGTCTATGCTACTCCTCTCTTTGGGTTTAGTGGCACCTTTGTGAGTGCCGAGGGCTCCATTAGGCTGAAGGTCACTCTCGGCACTCGACCACGCCATGTAACGGTTGAGGTTGACTTCCTTGTGGTCAGGGTGAAGTCGGCCTACAACGCGGTCTTTGGTCAAGGGTTGTTAAGTAAGTTAGGACATTCTACATCTCATCAGAAACTAAAGTTCCTGCTACCTGGCGGGATCGGTGAGGTTGTGAGGAACCAGACCGAGGCTCGTCATTATTATGTAAATTCAATTAAGGTCAAGGAACCAATATTTTTTAGTACGTTTCTGCCCTAAGGAGAGCTCGGAGAAGGGAGAGCCCACTAAGGAAGCCAAATGAGTTCAGCTCTGGGCGACCATGCTGTGTTCGTCGGCACCGAGCTCCAGAAGATGGAAGGGCAGTTGATAGACTTTTTGAGAACCAACACCGACGTCTTTGCCTGGTCTGAGAACGACCTGTCGGGGATCATTCAGGGGATCATCTAGCATCACCTGAACGTCGATCCCAACGTCCGACCAGTGAAACAGAAGAGGTGACCGTTGTCGGTTGACCGACAGGAGGCCAAAGACGATGGTCTTGAAAATTACCTACACGCTGGGACCGTTCGTTGTCTGTAGACACGCCAATTTGGCAAACATTGAGCAAATTCCATGTTATACCGCGACGCCTCGAAGTGGCTCTTCTCCATTAACCTCGTAAGTGATTTTCCTATCTTTCTAGATTTTTATAAGGTTTTGAGATCTCTTTTCAAGGGTCTGTTGAGCTTCAGCTATTCGCGGCCAATGCAGAGGACGCCCATTTACAGAGCTAATCCGCGGCCGGAACGGTGGACGCGCTTAATGCGCGTCCAGCCGCCCCGCCGCTTTTAAAAGTCTAGATTCTGACCGCGCCCTGTCAGCTCCTTTTGATGGACGCCATGTCGACAATCATGATGTCTGTTTGAAGTGCGTCTGGGCGGCTCACCGCATTTTATAAGTATCAAATCAAGGATCGGATTTTGTCAAAGATTCGATTTGCCTAAGAAAACGCGGCCAGCCTCCCAGACATGATTTAGAACATAGCTTACAGCTACAATCATCATGAATATGTCTAATCGCACGCAAATCAAGTGATGTTATGAAGCGCGGCTGTCAGGCGAACACCTTTAAGTTGTAATAGGCGGCCTCTGGATTGGACGTGATTTTGACTATAAATACAGACCCGATAGATCCTCATTAGGACAGATCGGAAACCACGGCGAAGCCCTGCCAAATTCCACCCCGACCTCCGACTCCAACTCTCCAAACTTCTAAGGCGGGATTTCATCGGGTCGGAAGCTCGTGTTCTGGAGGCGGCACGCAACCCACACGTCGCCCTCGCGTCGTCTCCTTCACGAATCAGAGCTTCTTGAGTGTCAGGGCGCGGCGGGGGAACTATACCGGCGTCACCTCCATCCTCGCCACTTCCCCATCGGGCTACGCCGCCATTCCACCTTCCTCTTCTTCGATTCCTTTTCTTTTTTTTTCTCTTCCCTTTTTCGTGTTATTTAGCGCATGCATTGAACATCTTCACACACACACACGTAGCATTTCTTCCACCCACCTACTCCCTAGGGGTTTAACACCACCTCCACAAGGTAACCGACATCGAATCTTCTTCGTCGGCCGGCCGGCATAAGGAGGAAGGAGAATCCACCGCACATTCCCACGCTTTTCTTTGGGTGAAGGTAAGTACACCGCGTCATTTCCTTTCCGCCCGTTACATACGGTGCCTACGTGCACCTGGCGATCGCGACACATTCCTCGTGCACACACGCACGCACGCCTTTTTTTTGTATTTTTTTCTACCCCCCCCCCCCCCCCCCCCATTTCCACTCTTCTCGTCGACTAATTTCCTTTAAAAAAAAATCCCTTATTTCCCGTCGTGGGACGAGTGTTCTCCGGAGAGTCGGGGAAAAGCGCCATCTACAACTTGGCGATTGCGATGGGACAAGTTCTCGAGGGGGGGGGGGGGGGCAGTGGGCTTTTCATAGTTGGTTGGGGTAGTGCATGCCCATTAACGTAGCTATATCATGGGCCGACCGAGCGTGACATCAGCCCATGAAGTGGCCAATGAAAAGCGGCCCTTTGGAAAGGACTGTAGATCCTTAGGCAGCTGTAGGGGCTGGGGCTGCTACTGCTGCTGTTGTTGTTGTTCCTGCCTAGCCGTCCTTCATGCTTTCATTTCTACAATGAACTTCTTCATTTCTGCCCAGTCAATACCTCCACTATCGTTCAGATTATAGATGTAATCTTTGAAGTGGAAACATGCTTCCAGGGTGTGGCTTGGGCCTCGTGGGAACTCACAATACCGCGAGGTGTCAATATTGGGCGGCCATTGCAGCCTTTCCTAGGCAAAGTGAGTGCGCCAGCAGCCATTAGGGCATTAAAGATATCTGACAGGTTTCTGGTAATGGGGGATAGTGAGTCCTCTTGGGCCAGGGGGTTGTCGGGGTGGTTGAGGCTCGTAGTTCCCTGGGGGGGGACCTAACTGTATTGGGGAGGTGCCAGAGGAGGTTGTTGGGGTTGGTACGGGGGGGAGCGGGCTGCCGGTATTGAGGCTGCGGAGGCTGACGGTATTGTGGCTGCAGAAGTTGTGGTGGTGCGGGGGAGGTTGTTGATACTGTGCCGCCGAGGTTGCTGGTAATATGAAGGCGGTTGAGGTTGCTGAGGCTGCTGGGTTGCTGAGGTGGCGTTCTGAACCGTGGTGGGTTGTTGGTTCTTGGAGTGGGTTGTTGGGGTGGTGGGGGTCGGGCATTGGCGTTGGGTCGGTAGGTGGAAAGATTGGGGCTGCCCATCGCACTCACTTGCTCATTATGAATGACACCCTCTGTCGTGGGACCGCCAACCGGAGCACCACTGGTTTTCTTGAATGCCCGAGTTTTGGACTCGCACATGGCCATAATAAGGGAGTCCTTCAGCTGTGTCTGATATACCGTGCCCTTTCATACAGTTCTTCCATTGTCGTTAGCTTGTTCATGGCCAAGATGTGTTTGAATTGAGGCGTGGCATTTGCTGTGATCATTTTAACTTGCTCGGCCTCAGATAGCAGGTCCTTCAGTCTTTCGGCCAGTGCCCTCCATCTATCAGCAAAATGTGCAAATTCTTCGTCCGTCCTCATCTTTTTAGCCACTAGATCGGTAATTGATAGTGCCAGACCAACTCTATCTTTGTACCTCTGCAAGAATTTCCTCTGCACGGTCTCGAAATCCTCAGCGTCTGTGGGTTCTAATGAATAGAACCACTCAAGGGCGGGCCCGTCCAAGGATCGTCGGAACAAGAAGGCAAGGGCCCGATTATCGCTTTGCCAAAAGGAAGATTCGTACATGAATTCTTTTAGATGCACAAACGGATTGCCGGTGCATTGTAGCGGCGATAAATCGGCATCTCAGAGGGGGAAGGTGAAAGACTGGCATGGAAGGAGCGCCAATTCAAAGGAGTCTTTGGGTGTGGACACCTTTTGAAATCTTGTTCGAGCTTACCACCTTCGCTAAGAAGTCTTGGGCGAGTTGATCAATAGAAGATTTGGGAGGTGCCCACGGAGGAAAGTGGTGGGGGGCATCTACCTGAACAGGATAATGTCTAGAAGGGATACCGACAGGTAGGGATGCATGAGCCGGGACCCGAGGTTGGTGAACAAGCCTCGCCGCGTTGGTGCTTGGCCGAATATAAGGAAGAGGATGCCTCCCCACGGGACTGTGGGGGCGGGACTGGATGATGGAATGGGCCCGCGAGGGGGGAGGAGAAGCTCGGGCCGTCGGGTCACGAGGGATTGAGTCTGGACACCTGCATTCGGGTGGGAGAGATGGACTGGATCAACAACAAACTTGCCTTTGAGGGCAGCCTGGACCTCCTGAAGCTGAGAGGCTTTGAGGCTCTGGAGGATATCTACAATCTGGGATATATCAAATGGGGAGGGGTGTTCCCAGCGTCATGCCTTGTCGAGACGTGGGGAGCCTAGACATCCATCGCGTTGACACGCGGACTGGATGGATCGGCATAAGCCCGGTTCTGAATTTGGGGAAGTTGCTGACTGGGATTGTAGTACCCCGGAAATTCATTAATTCAAAAATAAAGATAAATTGAAAATTTTTAATTAATAAACTTAACTAGTTAAAAGGTACGTATCATTATCGCTACGTAAAAACCCCTATAAAAATGTTGTAAAATAGTGGTTCTGTTTAAATAATGTTCTGTAATGACCCATCATGAAATTTGGGCCAGAAAAATCATCTAGATCAAGTTTATGAAATTATGCGACTTATCATCATAATTAGGGACAAGTGGAAAAACCCATTATCATATGGGCCAAAGTGGATAAAAATTAAAATAAACATGTTGGTAGACTTTAAATAATATGGGTTGATAACCATTAAGATAATTGGACCACCAGACAATCTTGGCCCATGAGTATATTCTATAATAAAAGGATAATTAAAACATATTAAGTAAATTAAGTACATAAATTGTAAAATTAAGTCCGCATAAGTTATTAGGCCAAGAGTAAGAGCCCAAGAGATGAATGAAGGTCAGAAATATTTTGGCTAAATAATATTGAATTGAATTAAAATAAGAAATCAATGGAATAAATATGATAAATAGATTTAAATTAGAATAAAGGGTGAATAATTCGAAGTAATTAAAAATCTATTAAGACAAAATTAAGTATGGTTTCATAAGTGGTCCAAGCATGGAATGATGGGCCCAAATAAGGATAGCCCATTATGAGAGGAGAAGTAATTAATGAAATTCGTATCTAATTAATTAATAAATAGTAAAGGGTTAAGATAATATTAAATAACCCTATATATCCAAAAGAAGAGTCCTTAACCCATCCTAACTCTTTAACCACGAAATTAAGCTCTCTCCCCTCCCCATTAGATGGATAAATGAGAGAAAAGGGAAGATAATTAAGCCAAATTCGAATAAAAAATAAGTGATAATTAGAAAAGGGTTTAAATAATTATTAAATAGTTCATATCCATCCTAAAAAGAGTCCTAGACTTACCCTAAACCTCTACCCACGAAATTGGATCCCTTCTCAACTCTATTAGGTGGATAAATGAGAAAGTGGGAGATAAATGCCAATTTCGGAGTTGGATGAGAAAGAAAGGTTCTAGGTGAATTAGAACTCTATAGGCCATCAAAACACCCCCCATTTGACCCTAGCACCCACAATTTCGTGCTAAGACTTTTGGAGGCGAAGAGGAGGAGATCTGGCAAGGAGCAAGGAAGGAGAAGGCTTGGAGCAAGAAGGGTTTTCTTATTTCGTCATCCAAACTAGGGTTTTCTTACTCCACGAAAAAGGTAGGCAATCTCTCAAGCTAAAATCGTGAAACAATTACCCTAGGTAGCCTTTATGTACCTCTTCAAAAGCCCTATGGTTTCGTTGTATTCCGTTCATCCATTGGGCGAATTTAATTCATGAACCCTGCTGTGACCATGAACCCTAATCTCATGTTTTCTCTAATCTCTGCACGTACTTGTTCCCATGCTATGAGAAAATTCTCAATGATACTACAGTTCAATATATTTCAAACGCCCTTGGTTTCGTTCTATTTCAATCTCCCATGAGGGAGAATTAATTCTTGAATATCTGTCAGATACATGCACTCGACCCTTGATTTCTTTTTAACCTCGTGTAAACTTGACATCACTCATGATAAAATTATCATAAATACTACTACATGTTAGCTTTCAAACGCCGCTGGTTTCATAATTTTTCATCATGTATTCATCCCTAATAATTCGTGGAACACTGACTGTGCCTGTTTAGGTCACCGAAAAGTAACCTGATCAATGCATATCTAAACTTGACTATTTTCAAATTAATCGTGCATGTTGATAGATATACATGTCTACTTTCGTTTAAAACTGGTTCTGCTTTTTGGATCACCGTGCGATTTATATATGAATTTAATTGACCCTATCAAGAAAGGTCCACACAGAGAAAAGGGAAAAACCCTGGACCGCCCCTGTTATCGCGACGGCGCGATACGCCGCGATAACGGGTGTGTCGCGGTCGGCCTTCAGGCTGCGTCATGAACGCGACGGCCCTCGCCGCCGCGTTCCCAAACCCGAACCAGGCCAGGCCGGCCGGTTCGCCTATCGCGCCAGGCCGCACCACCGCGACCATAACCGTGACGGGATACCCCGTCGCGACACGATGTGTAACGCGCCCATGCCCCCGTCGCGACATGATCGCGACGGGCACCCCCGTCGCGTTCTTGAAATTTCTGCCAGAACTAATAATTATGCTTGTATCCCTGCTGATTAGTCTATATACTTCTTAATTAGCCATGATTAACCCATGTTATAGTTAATTCGACTTGGTAAATAATAATTGCATTAATGATATACATTTAATTATTTAAAATGACATTTGCACGACTTGTCATATCCTCAAGATTTCCTTACACTTGCACATACATAACATTGTAAATTGCTATTTGACCTTGATAAATTATGCAATAATGTATTCGGTAAATTATCGAAATAAATGACTAAATTACCCTATTTTGTTAAATACAATTGTTTTCGTTTTTACTCGCGCATTTTATCTACCGTTACGTTTTCCCTCGGCCTTCGAGCACTCGAGGCACGACGGACCCATTTTTACACACTTTTCCTTGACTTGGACCACCTCTCCACCGAGAATACTCTCGACTGGACCAGGGACTCCTTGTCAAGACCTCCGTAAGTCTTCTTGGCTTTGGCGCACGTCCTTAGTCAACGAGTTGGTTGTACCCCAAAACCCGTTACACTCTTAGGGATCAGTACGATCCATGGCCTTAGTGTTTCCTTCTCGCCTTGGGTTCACGCCGGACCACCTGACCCGTGTACACAGCACGGCTAAGGGGCGGTTGTGATTTCTACCAGACTGCCGGTACCCGACCTGGTGCTGTGCAACCGTTACTAACGTGTTTATCGTTGTTTTACGATTGTACCCCTCTCATCTACAGTCTCTTTACTCTCATCTGTTCACATTCTCTCTACACTCTCATCTATCTCGTCTAGTACTCTCTTATCTCTTCTTGGTACTCTCTTGGCCATACAATTGATTGTCTAAATTAAACAAGCAAGTACTATATGCCAAAGCAATAGGGCCCGGTCTGGTCCTGGGAGGAGCTCCCGAAGAGTGCTATTTCCTTGCAAGGGTAACGTGATCAGGATGTGTACGGCATGCATCCAGCGCCATTCAACAACAAATACAATTTAATTTATGACAATCAAACAATCGCGTTACTATATCTCTGGGTTGACATGATGCTCGACCGGGGAAGTGCTAGTGCACCTTGGTGCAGACGTTACATATTCTTTCACTATATGGCCAATCCTCAATCATACTAATTGCAATTACTTTTGAATATGCTGTCATTCTCTCGTTTACTATCGTTCTCTCGTAGTCAATATGCTATTACTCTCTTGACTTTACTTGATCGATCTCACTAGTTAACCTGCTATATAAGACATTAATCATTTAAAGCCTGCTTGTTTACATGAGATATTAAGTCCTACTGAGCGTTATCGCTCACCCTTCGTTATTTGTCATTGTGTTTTCAGTAAGTCAGGTGATGACCTTACACACAACAACGGGATTAGACTGGAGTGATGAGCATCCTGAAGTCATAGCGATGGAATGTCCTTAGTACCTTAGAGTCTAGTTAGATATTTGCTTTAGATTTCTTTTCCAATGTAATAATGTCATTGGCCCTATGTTTTGGCTCTGAATTAGTGGTTGTAATAGTTTAGATGAATTATCAATAAAATGATGAGTTTTAATGTAATTATTGTTCATTAGTTGCTCTGATATTTGTGAATGTATGCGCAAATTTACGTTACCATACTCGTTGTTCATGCCTCCCTGATTTATTCCGCTGCTAAATTGGCGGGGCATGACAGTTGGTATCAGAGCCTAGGATGTCCTTATTAGGATTTTTTGGTCTTAGGATGTTCTAGGTGAACTGTCCTGACATGTGTCTAAGTCAACTACCATACCTATGTGAGGATTGGGTAGAACCATGGTTAAAATCTAAATACATTTATCTATATATATGTATCAACTTAATATTACTTTAGCACCCTAATGACAACCTTATTCTTGAAGGAACTTTTGATGGACGCCAACATGAGACCAACTCAAAGGCTAGTTCTGGCATGTCAGCAAGCCGCCCAAATACTAGAAGAAGCTCTAGAAACGACGAAGGAGATTAAAAGAAGACCAATCAGAATGGGAAGAGAGAATACAACCATGACAAGAAGGTAAACCCACCGAAGAAACGTAGCAAGAAGATCTGTCTTCATTGTAGTAAGCTGGGACATGTAGCCAAGGAATGTTGGCGAAGCATTGGTGCATGTCTACGTTGTGGCAGTTTGGCGCATCAGATACAAGACTGCCCCCTGTTAAAAGAGCCATCCACTAACACAAAAGATCTCAACTACGATGATAAGAGAAAATAAAGAAGATAAGAAGAACGCCATACAAGTATCCCTTATTCGTAAAGGACAGTGTGAGCACTGCAAAGATAGGTCACAAATTGGAGGAATGCTGGAGGAGAATAGGAGCTTGCCTACGCTGCGGAAATCGCAATCATCGCATTTCCGAGTGTCCTATACTTGAGAAGCAGGAGAAAGAGAAACGTCCGACAGAGCAAGAGAAGCCTGGCAGACTACAAGCTATGCAGGAAGTTGGGACCCCCCCAACAGGGTGGAGTCGTGGAAGGTAACTCTAAACTTATAACAATTAATATGTATTTAGTATGAAATGATGATTATATGTAACCAACGTAGTCGTAAAATTTGGGGACCAAATTCTTTTTAAGAGGGGGAGGATGTAGTACCCCGGAAATTCATTAATTCAAAAATAAATAATTAAAATTTTTAATTAATAAACTTAAACTAGTTAAAAGGTACGTATCATTATCGCATACGTAAAACCCCTATAAAAATGTTGTAAAAATAGTGGTTATGTTTTAAATAATGTTCTCTAATGACCCATCATGAAATTTGGGCACAGAAAAATCATCTAGATCAAGTTTATGAAATTATGCGACTTATCATCATAATTAAGGGACAAGTGGGAAAACCCATTATCATATGGGCCAAAGTGGATAAAAAATTAAAATAAACATGTTGGTAGACTTTAAATAATATGGGTTGATAGCCCATTAAGATAATTGGACCACCAGACAATCTTGGCCCATGAGTATATTCTATAATAAAAGGATAATTAAAACATATTAAGTAAATTAAGTACATAAATTGTAAAATTAAGTCCGCATAAGTTATTAGGCCAAGAGTAAGAGCCCAAGAGATGAATGAAGTCAGAAATATTTTGGCTAAATAATATTGAATTGAATTAAAATAAGAAATCAATGGAATATATGATAAATAGATTTAAATTAGAATAAAGGGTGAATAATTCGAAGTAATTAAAAATCTATTAAGACAAATTTAGTATGGTTGCATAAGTGGTCCAAGCATGGAATGATGGGCCCAAATAGGATAGCCCATTATGAGAGGAGAAGTAATTATGAAATTCGTATCTAATTAATTAAATAAATAGTAAGGGTTAAGATAAATTTAAATAACCCTTATATATCCAAAAGAAGAGTCCTTACCCATCCTAACTCTTTAACCACGAAATTAAGCTCTCTCCCCTCCCCATTAGATGGATAAATGAGAGAAAAGGGAAGATAATTAAGCCAAATTCGGAATAAAAAAGTGATATTAGAAAAGGTTTAAATAATTATTAATAGTTCATATCCATCCTAAAAAGAGTCCTAGACTTACCCTAAACTCTACCCCGAATTTGGATCCCTTTCTCAACTCTATTAGGTGGATAATAAGAGAAAGTGGGAGATAAATGCCAATTTTCGGAGTTGGATGAGAAAGAAAGAGTTCTAGGTGATTAGAACTCTATAGGCCATCAAAAGACCCCCCATTTGACCCTAGCCCCCACATTTCGTGCTAAACTTTGGGAGGCGAAGAGGATGGATCTGGACCAAGGCAAGGAAGAAAGGCTTGGCAAGAAGGGTTTTCTTAATTTCGTCATCCAAACTAGGTTTTCTTACTCCACGAAAAAGGTAGGCAATCTCTCAAGCTAAAATCGTGAAACAATTACCCTAGGTAGTCTTCATGTACCTCTTCAAAGCCCTATGGTTTCGTGTATTCCGTTCATCCATTTGGGCGAATTAATTCATGAACCCTGCTGTGACCATGAACCCTAATCTCTGTTTTCTCTAATCCTCTGCACGTACTTGTTCCATGCTATGAGCAAATTCTCAATGATACTACATTCAATAGCTTTCAAACGCCCTTGGTTTCGTTCTATTTCAATCTCCCATGAGGAGAATTAATTCTTGAATATCTGTCAGATACATGTACTCGACCCTCCTTGTTTTCTTTTTAACTCGTGTAAACTTGACATCACTCCATGATAAAATTACCATAAATACTACTACATGTTAGCTTTCAAACGCCGCTAGTTTCATAATTTTCATCATGTATACATCCCTGAATAATTCATGGAACACTGACTGTGCCTGTTTAGGTCACCGAAAAGTAACATGATCAATGCATGTCTAAACCTTGACTATTTTCAAATTAATCGTGTATGTTGATATATATACATGTCTATTTCGTTTAAAACTGGTTTCATGCTTTTTGGATCACCGTGCGAATTTATACTGAATTTAGATTGACCCTATATCAAGAAGGTCCACACAGAGAAAGGAAAAACACTGGACCGCCCCTGTTATCGCGACGGCGCGATACGCCGCGAAAACGGGTGTGTCGCGGTCGGCCTTCAGGCTGCGTCATGAACGCGACGGCCCTCGCCGCCGCGTTCCCAACCCGAACCAGGCCAGCCGGCCGTTCGCCTATCGCGCCAGGCCGCACCACCGCGACCATAACCGCGACGGGATACCCCGTCGCGACACGATTGTAACGCGCCCATGCGCCCCGTTGCGACATGATCGCGACGGGCACCCCCGTCGCGTTCTTGAAATTTCTGCCAGAACTAATAATTATGCTTGTATCCCTGCTGATTAGTCTATATACTTCTTAATAGCCATGATTAACCTATGTTATAGTTAATTCGACTTGGTAAAATAATAATTGACATTAATGATATACATTTAATTATTTAAAATGACATTTGCACGACTTGTCATATCCTCAAGATTTCCTTACACTTGCACATACTAACATTGTAAATTGCATTTGACCTTGATAAATTATGCAATATGTATTCGGTAAATTATCGAAATAAATGACTAAATTACCTTATTTTGTTAAATACAATTGTTTTCGTTTTTACTCGCGCATTTTATCTACCGTTACCGTTTTCCCTCGGCCTTCGAGCACTCGAGGCACGACGGACCCGTTTTTACACACTTTTCCTTGACTTGGACCACCTCTCCACCGAGAATACTCTCGACTGGACCAGGACTCCTTGTCAAGACCTCCGTAAGTCTTCTTGGCTTTGGCGCACGTCCTTAGTCAACGAGTTGGTTGTACCCCAAAACCCGTTACACTCTTAGGGATCAGTACGATCCATGGCCTTAGTGTTTCCTTCTCGCCTTGGGTTCACGCCGACCACCTGACCCGTGTACACAGCACGGCTAAGGGGCGGTTGTGATTTCTACCAGACTGCCGGTACCCGACCTGGTGCTGTGCAACCGTTACTAACGTGTTTATCGTCGTTTTACGATTGTACCCCTCTCATCTACACTCTTTACTCTCATCTGTTCACGTTCTCTCTACACTCTCATCTATCTCGTCTAGTACTCTCTTATCTCTTCTTGGTACTCTCTTGGCCATACAATTGATTGTCTAAATAAACAAGCAAGTACTATATGCCAAAGCAATAGGGCCCGTCTGGTCCTGGGAGGAGCTCCCGAAGAGTGCTATTTCCTTGCAAGGGTAACGTGATCAGATGTGTACGGCATGCATCCAGCGCCATTCAACAACAAATACAATTTAATTTATGACAATCAAACAATCGCGTTACTATATCTCTGGGTTGACATGATGCTCGACCGGGGAAGTGCTAGTGCACCTTGGTGCAGACGTTACATATTCTTTCACTATATGGCCAATCCTCAATCATACTAATTGCAATTACTTTTGAATATGCTGTCATTCCTCTCGTTACTATCGTTCTCTCGTAGTCATATGCTATTACTCTCTTGACTTTACTTGATCGATCTCACTAGTTAACCTGCTATATAAGACATTAATCATTTAAAGCCTGCTTGTTTACATGAGATATTAAGTCCTACTGAGCGTTATCGCTCACCCTTTGTTATTTGTCATTGTGTTTTTAGGTAAGTCAGGTGATGACCTTACACACAACAACGGGATTAGACTGGAGTGATGAGCATCCTGAAGTCATAGCGATGGAATGTCCTTAGTACCTTAGAGTCTAGTTAGATATTTGCTTTAGATTTCTTTTCCAATGTAATAATGTCATTGAGCCCTATGTTTTGGCTCTGAATAGTGGTTGTAATAGTTTAGATGAATTATCAATAAAATGATGAGTTTTAATGCAATTATTGTTCATTAGTTGCTCTGATATTTGTGAATGTATGCGCAATTTACGTTACCATACTCGTTGTTCATGCCCCCCCGATTTATTTCGCTGCTAAATTGGCGGGGCATGACAGGGATCATACATCTCATCATACATATTCTCTAACTCATACCATCGTTCTCGGCCTTGAGAGGGATCGCCGGAACGAAGCTGCATGCGAAATTCTAAAGACACACAGTGTAATTTAACAAGCAACTAACAGACAACTACTCAAATGAGTTTGAGAGAAGGAGTTAATGACTTTTAAATCACATACTTGGAAAATGATTACGTCCACTTAAATTTCAATATTCTTAATGTGGATTTTAATGACATGTCTCTCCAAAGTAGGTGTGAACCTAAAGTAGGTGAGATGACAACTTCAGTTTTTTTTTCTAAACAACTCCCTTGCACGCAATAGGTCTTCTAAACTCGAGTCAACAAAGCGGTACAACCGGCTCGGTCCGCCGTGAGGGAATCCACGGGGTACGGAGACTTACGGAGGTCTCGATGAGATTCTCTAGCCCAATAGACGAATGCCCAATGGGGAGATAGCCCTCACCGAGAAGTGTGTGGATCCTAGGGAGGAGAGAAGGGTCCCTCGCGCAATGCCATGCAGATGCAAAACAATACAAAGATAGCACAGATGACAGGAAGACTGGGCTCTGTGACAGACCGAATCGCGTCCAATACAGTGGGCGCGGTTCAGTAAAGGGCGTCCATTCTGTTGACTGCGGATCTGACAGCTCCTGGAAGCTGAAAGAGTTGAGGTAACTCCCTCCGGACTCTGTCACGAATAGCGTCTGATCAGCCACCGCGCAAACCAGGAATAGAAAAGGCGTCTGCTGCACTAGACGCGATTCAAACATGCCATCCGAGAACAAAAAAAAAAAACAGCAGAAACCTGACAGATATGCTTTCCACAATTTTTATATGAGGAAGGAAATTTCACACGGAGATGCTTTCTTCAGATGAAATAAGTACACGGAAGGGGATCATGGTGGTGTATTTTGTTTGAATTTTCTTCTTTTTTTCTTTTTAATTCACAGATTTCATGCAGGAGGTGTAGCGAAAAATGAGGGAAAAATACAACCACGAAATGGTAATGACGACAAGAATCTCAAATGGCACCACGTGGGGTGTGGAAAGGGGAATATTGTACCACGTGGGGTACGAAGGAGGGGCACACGTGGGTGCCAAATGAAGTAACCAGGATCAAAAGAAGAAGGGTCCCATCGCGATCGCCAAGTTGTAGACGGTGCTTTTCTCCGACTCTCCGGAAACACTCGTCCCCCGATGGGAAATAAGGGATTTTTTAAAAAGGAAATTGTCGACGAGAAGAGTGGAAATGTGGGGGGGGGGCGTAGAAAAAAATACAAAAAAGGCGTGCGTGCGTGTGTGCACGAGGAATGTGTTGCGATCGCCAGGTGCACGTAGGCACTGTATGTAACAGACGGAAAGGAAATGACGCGGTGTACTTACCTTCACCCGACGAAAAGCACGAGAATGTGCAGTGGATTCTCCTTCCTCCTTACGCCGGCCGGCCGATGAAGAAGATTCGATGCCGGTTACCTTGCAAAATGGAAAACAACAAGAAACAAGTAAAAGGGGAGGTTAGACTATGAAGCGCAGTAAATGTACGCGGAGTGAAGTGTGGAAAAAAAATATAAATGAAGGGTAACACACCTTATGGAGGTGGTGTTAAACCCCTAGGGAGTAGGTGGGTGAAAGAAATACTACGTGTGTGTGTGTGAAGCTGTGCAATGCATGCGCTAAATAACACGAAAAAGGAAGTGGAAAAAAAGAAAAGGAATCGAAGAAGAGGAAGAGGTGGAATGGTGGCGTAGCCCGATGGCGAAGTGGCGAGGATGGAGGTGACGCCAGTATAGTTCCCTCGCCGTGCCACCTCCCACCTCCCCATGAGAGGCACCGTTGTCTGGCGCCCCTCTGCAACTGTCCCGCGCCCCATCGGGAAGCGCGTATACCCCCAGATCTGCAAGGCAACAAAAAATTGGTCAGTCAGGTAGGCAGTTAGTCAAATTCAAATCAATGATGAGCATTAAAAGAAATTTGTATACCTGAAGAAAGGGGGTGAAGCCCCCGGTGCTCTGAGAGCGCCGCGAGCTGCTGGGGAGAAGTGAGAAGAGGTGTCCCAGCATCGCGGCGCCCCAAGCGTACCTCCCCGCCTGCGCCAGGTCCCTCAAGAGCAGCACGAACTTGCAGTTCATCTGAGATGACTGCGTCGCGAACAGTAGGTGCCCGAAGAAATAGCTGACGAAGATCCGGACGCAGCGCTCCTCGCTCCGGCCTCCTAGATCCAGCAAACCCCTCACCCTGGCATAGAACTCCTCCAAAGTCTCGAAGGGGCCTCTCCGCCCTCCTCTGAGTCCCATGGCCTCTGAAAGTGATCCGAGCAAGATGCTCCGGATCGGCCGCCTCCTACCAGCCACAAACTCCGGCCCTAACAACTCTACGATGTCATCATAATAATCTCTCCTCTCCAACCCGACTACCGGCTCTCCCTGAACCGGTAGCCCTGTCAGATACGCCACGTCCTCCAACGTGGGTATCATGTGACCCCAAGGCATGATGAATGCCTTGCAATCCTCCTCCCATCTCTCCCTCAACGCCTCTAAGTAAGGGACATCTAAGTGAAAAGGGCGTACCGATAAGAGATGTCCGAACCCCATCCTCGCTATCTGGGCCTGCTGGGCCTCCGGAAGCGCCCTGTACCACGCCCAACACAGGTCCCAAGTCACCCTACTCCTCATTCGGCCCTTGCCCTGCAAAAACACAGAAATCTTGACGTCAGCATCGACTGCCGTTTACCAAGATTGACGGCAAGGGGGTTTGCCGTTACTAATAGTCGGCGTCCAGGGTGGTCGTCAAGTTCCTATGCCAGCGACCAGCCCCTTGACGTCAAGTTCATTGACGGCAAGGGGTTGGACGCCGGGAGGAACTCGACGTCAACCGATGTTGCCGTCAAGTTCCTGTCTGACCCGATGGCGCCTCCCCTGTTTTCCCTCCTTTTCACAAATTACAACACATCCACAGAATTTGGAGGTTTCTAGGGGCCTACCTTGGGCCGTCGAGGTGCCTCCGCCTCCGTCTCATCTCCTCCCTCGTCATCTCCAGCGATCTCCTCCCCCTCCGGTGCGTCAATTGCCGCCGCCTCTTCCTCCTCTTCCTCCTCCGCCGTGTCCATCGCCGCAGCCACCCCCTCTTCCTCTTCCTCCTCCGGTGGCGGTGACTCCAGAAAACAGTCCGCTTCCCTCTTGTCCTCATTAAAAGGTCAAAGGAAGGGTCAAAAGGGACCAAAGCAATTGAAGAGTGGAAGAAGAAAAGAGAATGGGGATTGGGAGTTTGAGAAAAGTGGAAGAAAGCAAGGTGAAGGGTTCGGGTTTGCTTCTCCCAGCGCTTAGGAAGATGAAGTGGCGCCGGGAGAAGGCGTCGGTTCAAAAAAAAAAAAAGGCAGTTTTCTGGTTTAACGTCAATATCTGGCCGTTTACATTTTCCTGGCGTCAAGACCTGGCCGCGGACGTACCGTCAACGGCCATTGTGTGGACGTCAAGGTCCCTTCAATGTCAGACCTTGAAGTTGAGTCAACGACCAGGTTTGGACGTCTAATTTGAATGTCGACGACCACCGAAGTGGACGTCTATCATCTGTCTCATTGGTTGGCGACGGGCCCTGGACGTTTACCTGTAGTTGGCGGCCATCGATGTAGCCGCCAACTACTCCGCACTCAGTCCTCACAGCACACTCTTTTGGACATTTGAGGCCATTTCATCCTATACATTCCACAAGTCAAGCAATTCAAGTCAATTCAACACAAATGTAATTCATTTTATTCATCAAATTTGTGTTACACTTATTCAGAACAGAGAGATACATCATTTTGCCCGCGGGCCATGAAAAAGTCACATGAAATGGGACAAATAGTGTCCGTGAAATCTTCATACTGCCATACGTCCTCCGGTGTTCCTGCACTGCCAATCCCACCTCTTGCTCACTGAGTATTTCTTCCAAGTCTTCATAGCTTTCTTCATCATCCTTTCATTCTTCCCCGTGATTATCATATCGGTGCAGTTGAATGAAGTAGGAATTCCCCGTGGAATCCCAAGCTGACAATGGCACCGGTGTGGCTGATACGCCACCATCTGATCAGCTCCAATTAACCACAAATCTCTGTCTTCCCTAGTTCGGACCCGAAACTCAATTGTCCTCATAAACAATGGCCTCGCGATGAAGTCTTCCATTACCAGAAATGCCAAATGATCTCTCCAGGCGTCTCTGCCCTTCAAATGTGCGGTCACACACTTGATCTCATCCTCTGGCACGTACCATGCCTTGCGACAATGCACTGAACTCCGAAGGAAGACTCTGGAAGGGGGAGGTTGTGCATCAGCAAAATCAAATTTTAAATGAGCTTCCATCCATACCTGGAGCAGAAACAAACTTCCGCAGGTGCGTCCGCCTAAGCTCATCGTAGTCAGAGAACTGTAGAGGTGTGCCAGCACCGCAGGGGCAAGCGACTGCCCGCGCCACAGCAGGGATAGAATCCCCACATGCTCATACAGGATGAATTCGCCACTCGTAGGGAACAGGAAGACTCCAGCCAAGCAGAGTGTCAATCCCCGGGTCGCCCTCTCTCCGCAAATCTCCCTCGCATGCTGGATCAACCACCAGGCCAGCCGGTCTAGGAAGATCCCGTTCTTGTTCGTCATTCGCAACACCTCCTTCTTATCTCGTACGATGTCCGCAAGGATCTCTTCCCACGGGAGGAGGGGAGTCGCTGCATCGTACTCCAGGCACCGCTGCCATCCCAGGAACAGTTCTACCTCCTCCAGCAACACGCTCACCTCAAAGCCCTGGAACACGAAGGTGTGTGTGTGTGGGTGCCATCTCTCTATCAGCGCCCCCAAAGCATCGAACCCCCACCACATGTTCTTCATGTTCTTCTCCAGTACCACCATGAAGTTCAAGTTCCACATTCCGACGAAGCCCCACATGTCCAGCGTGATAGCATTTACCAGGTTCACAAGCCAAGAAAAGGCCCGTACCTGGCCTTGGCTTGGGAATGCTGGGACTTCCTGCATGGGAGTGGGGTTTTTTTGTAAGAGCACTGTTCGGGGCGTTTTCAGCCCAGGAAGGAGCAGGAATCGATCGTTGCTTACCTCCCCGTTGGCCAGATGCGTGCTCAGGTGACCCGGAACTTCGCTCAAAACCCTGGGGTTCGCGCCTGTGGATCGTCCGGTCGATGAGGAGGCCATCTTGCTGTCTTTCTCTGTCTCTTTGCTCTCTGGTTCGCAGCTGGAGAGGAGGGACGGAGGTAGGGAATGGGAGAGTCCTTATGGACTCCCATCACCTATTTTTTCGGTCTGATCCGCTGTCATGTAGGCGTCCATATCGGTGGACGTTAGTGTTAGGTTGGCGGCCACATCTGTGGACGTAACATGATTACTGGCGGCCCTCGATGTGGACGTTTACTCCCCGGATACTTTTAAATGTCTTATTCTTTATATGGCCATTACACTCTATCCTTTATCTTGTGCTTCAAGTTGGTTTGCAGATGTCTTAAGCACAAGCTGCACTTCAAATTCGGAACGCTCATGCGACCTTGAGCGTCACAGGTATGTCTAACATAGGACCCCACCAGAGGCGAATAACTTGGCGACCATGAACCCTGAGTTCCCCTTCACCAAAAACCATGATGGTTTTGCGATCTCTCAGTTATTCGTATGGCCTTTAGAATTTTCCTCTGGTGCTAACTTGCATTTTAGATAGGCAACCCACACCAGCATGCATCTTCACTGCTAACATTCTCTTACTAACACTCAAAAGCCAAAAAAAAATCAAAAAAAAATAGTGATTTTCCTCGATCATATGATTGCTCCATGGCTCCCCCAGCTCAAGTAGCCTACTGGGTCCACCCTTCACGACTATCCAGGTCGATATCGGGTCTTTGTTGCCCCTTCTCCATTTGTCCCACCGTGCTTTTCACAATTGATCATTCCAGCCTTTTTGAGTTCATTTGAGCCTTCGCCAGCCGCGAGCTTAATTCCGGACTTCAGGCTTTCCAAGCATGTGATTCCAGGTAGAATTTTTTGATAATCCTTTGAGAGATCAACCAACTCCTTGTCTCCATGACCTCTTAAATTCGGGACCGACGTCCTGATTAGGCCAGCGAGCCCACGAGCTCCGGTCATGAGACCTTCCTGATTCAACCGTCATATTACAACCCTTTGACTCAGACACGCCGGAAACTAGTCAAAGTCCAACACGGCCATGCCAGGGACCCTGCCATTGGGTCGCAGTTGTAGTTACACGGGTAGATCACCCCTTTTCTTACCCCTATTTGTCTCTCAGACGATACGTCATCTTTTTCTAGCCTGACTCTTTCGTTTGGTTTGCTAGAATTCCTATCCTCGGAGATGGCCCCCCCATTAATTCTCCGCGTCCTTTGTTTACCGAGACACCAACCTTTCAGTCCGCTCTGCTCCCTTGCAAGGCCGGATGTCTCGGAGGGGCATTTGTAGACGCGAGATTTGGCCCATCTCCCG
Source organism: Colocasia esculenta (assembly GCA_014218235.1). Lineage (NCBI taxonomy): Eukaryota > Viridiplantae > Streptophyta > Magnoliopsida > Alismatales > Araceae > Colocasia > Colocasia esculenta. The sequence goes on along the minus strand of JACBKR010000150.1, from coordinate 6,813 downwards.
CAAAGCTCTTTTGGCCCATTAAGCCTCGTTTGACCATTTGTTGACCAGCCTCGGATACCATGTAGACGGCAGCATCGATGGCCGCCGACTACTGGTTGGCGTCAATCCCCCTGGACGCTGACCCATCTTGGCGTCCACATCCATGGACGTCTGCATGCGGTTGGCGACCTGATCCATGGACGTCAATGTCGTTTACTGGTCTCCGTAACTACCCCGAGATTCCAGCCCACTTACACCATTCTCTCGGCCATACAACGCATGTAGCCGTTCCCAACGGGTATATGGGCCACCTAGGCACCCCATTGACCCAGTAAAAATCCTACTTGGCCTCTCCCCATTGGTTGGACCTTTAATGCATGGATTGCCAAGTGTGTAAGTGTGTTTCTTCACACTTGAGCATCCAAGGCTCTCAACCCCGAGCTCCACTGTCTATATAACCTCCCTTTGAGCCCTCTGAGCCAATGAGGAGAGGTTGGACGTCCATATGCTGCCACTTTGAGAGAAGAGAGAGAAACTTGCACCCTACCTTCCACCATTCATCCTCTCATTTCTCTCCTCATTTGGGACGTCTAGAAGGGTTCTTTTGGAGCTGGAGGAGCCTAGCAAGGAGCCAGCAACGTCAACGACGAGGATCAATTCCTTCCTCTTCCTCTCTTCCCTTTCCTCTTACTTTAATATCTTGCATGTTGCACACACCTTCCCACTCACTCTAGGCACGTAGGTCACCTTCCTACACACCTAGAAAGGGGTTTCCCAACCAAAAACGGAGGGAAGAAGGGTGGTCATAACATTTGGCCACCCCTCTTCTCAAGTCTGCAACCGGTACGGGACTCGCCTTTTGGGCTTTCCTCTCTTCGTTTTGAGCATTTACTACACTGCATTTTAGTCTAATAGAGCTTTGTTTGTGGAAGGAATACTGTGAACGTGACCGTGGAGCTCTCTTCCTTTGGCCGGCTGAAGGAGGAGAAGTTGAAGCCCCATCTCCATCCGCTGCGTGAGGCTGCTACAACAACGTGGTCAAAACACTCCCTTGGGCACAGGTAAGGCCCTGGCGATCACAAATCTTCCCTTTCATCTTTGGTTTTATTTGTCTCCTCCTCAGTCAACCTAGTCAACCGGGGAGTCAACAAGGTCAACCAGCAACCCATCATCGCCAACGAGAGACCAGCGACATCTGCGAGCCTCCGGAGGACATCCACAGTCGACACGGGGACCCAAGCGGAGGCGAAACGGATCGTCCACAGGCGCGGTCAGAATCTAGACTTTTAAAAGCGGTGGGGCGGCTGGACGCGCATTAAGCGCGTCCACCGTTCCGGCCGCGGATCAGCTCTGTAAATGGGCATCCTCTGCATTGGCCGCGAATAGCTGAAGCTCAACAGACCCTTGAAAAGAGATCTCAAAACCTTATAAAAATCTAGAAAGATAGGAAAATCACTCACGAGGTTAATGGAGAAGAGCCACTTTGAGGCGTCGCGGTATAACATGGAATTTGCTCGATGTGTTGCCAAATTGGCGTGTCTACAGCTGCCTCGCCTTGGCGTCTGCTTTGCAAGGAAATGAGGCGAAGTGATGCGAAATGGAGTAGCGTGAATTGAGTGGAATGAAGTGGAATGACTGAAAAGTAGACGCCAAGGTGTGATGAGACACGTCTTTGTTGGGTTGAGTGTGTTTTAGAATTTCCTAAAGTTGTATTTTAATGATGACCAATGAACATCACTCATACTTTGATTTTGATGATGACATGTTGTGATTTTAATGATGAGATATTATGATTTTAATGATGAGATATTATGATTTTAATGATGACATGTTGTGAGTTAATGATGACATGTTGTGATTTTAATGATGAGATATTATGATTTTAATGATGAGATTATGATTTTAATGATGACATGTTGTGAGTTTAATGATGACATGTTGTGAGTTTAATGATGAGATATTATGATTTTAATGATGACATGTTGTGAGTTTAATGATGACATATTGTGATTTTGATGATGATATGTTGAACATGTTATACATTTTATACATATCACAATAATGCTTAGACAACATGTTTTTGATGTTAATATCTCATATCTTAATGATAATATCTTGTACTAATGGCTTATGTGTTAAATTTTCAGGTTCACACATTTTTGTCTTGGTAGTGTCGACACTAGATCAAGTCAGGTCGACACTAGACCCAGTTTCCAGCAGATCAGTTTGCCTGACTGGCAAAGCAGGTCGACACTAGATCAAGTCAGGTCGACACTAGATCAAAGCAGGTCGACACTAGATCAGGGCAGGTCGACACTAGACCCAGTTTCCAGTAGACCAATTTGCCTGACTGGGACAGCAGGTCGACACTAGATCAGGGCAGGTCGACACACTTCGGCTGAAACTCAAAAACGTGAATTTCTCTGTACATGTGGATGCTTGGGATTTAGGGGATTTGACCTAGGTTTCCGTGCCCATGCACCCAAAGCACTTTATGGACATATGGGGCTATAAACCCATGTTCCTTGTACCCCAAAGGAGAGAGCCCATACACTTCCAGAAGAAGCCTTTTGGCGGCCAAAGGGGGTTTTCCAGATCTGTCTCCATCTCCAGAAGCTGCAAGCCATCCTTTCAAGAGGAAGGACAAGGGAATCAAGGGGAATCCCTGGAGAGAAGGTTGCTGTTCAAGGCAAGGGAGCAGATCCAACTGAAGAGGCTCAGGGAAGAAGAATTTCTGGCATTTCAGATGCCATCAAAGCAGAGCATCGCCAATTGAGGAGAATCTCCATCGATTTCCATCAAGGCTCCTCAATTGAAGCGTCTGCAAGGCCTCTTCATCGAAGAACACTCTTCTACATCTATTTGTCTTATTTCTGAGTTTTTTCTTCCTTATTTCGTCAATGATATTTGTGCATGAAGTTCTGCACAAATTTCTGTGTACGAAACTGTCTTGAATCAGATCATTGCTAGAGGATCTGATCTCTTTTGTGTTGATCTAGCTTTTGTATTGTGAGCCGTCAAGCTCTGGTTTGTGAGTCGTCGTACTCACTGTGTGGTTTGAGCCGTCATGCTCATTTGGAGTCATCGTACTTGTTGAACCACTTTATGGTTGTCCTTGTATTTTGGTGATAACAAAACTTATGATGATTTCAAGTATATGTTTGTTGATTAAATGTTATTGAATATTTTGTTTCATCTGAGTCGCATCAATCTCATAGCAAAATGCTGAGTCTCTCATTGATGCAATATGGCGCACTATAATGATAAAGTCGATGTTTAATTCATATACATCGATTTCAGTTTTAAGTGCCATAGTAACAAGCGCTATAACGATTTGATCTGATTTCATATAGTGCTACAACACGATTTATTTTGTAAGCGCAACGATTTGTTAAGAAATTGATCTCACAACGATTTGCTAAGTGGCCGTATCGATTTGATAAGAAATCGGTCTTATAACGATTTGATAAGTGAGTGCAACGATTTGTCATCACATCGATTTGCCTCCATAACGATTTGTCAAGAAATCGTTCCCATAACGATTCCTTAAATGACCGAAAAGATTTGATAAGAAGTCGATGCCATAACGATTTGATAAGTAGCCATAACGATTTCTTCTTTGAGCGCATTGATTTGATAAGAAATCGTTCCCATAACGATTCCTTAAGTGACCGGAAAGATTTGATAAGAAGTCGATGCCATAACGATTCCATAAGTGAGTGCAACGATTTGTTCTCACAACGATTTTCTTGTATAAACGATTTCATAAATGATCACATCGATTTGTTTACAAATGAGCAACGACTCTTCACATAATGATTTCATAAGTCATGCTCATAACGATTTCTTCATGGATTCTGTTCAAACACAAAATGCCTTTATATTTCAAATATGTTTGGCGCTTAAATGAAAAGTCAAATATCTTCTGACAAAAAGCTGCATGCATATTTCAGAGTCTTGTCAAATAGATATGAACTACTATTTTCAGAATGTTAGCAGAAACACAGTAGCATGCACTGATATCTTAAAAACACTTTCTTATGCTAACACTCTTCTATGCTTATAGACCTCGAAGACCACCAGAGTCTGATTAAGACAAAGAAGAGAAAGATCAGCAACGATTAGAAGAGCTCCAACGGATCTCTTCAACGGATCTATTCTAAAGCTGCTCATATAAAAGATGGAGCTTGCTGAAGAACAAGGTAGAGCTTTTCTGAAGATCTTGAAGGAGTGTACAACCAGTGAGGAACCTGAACTCCAAACACACTCAAAGGAAAAGAGAGAAAGAACTTGAGCCCAAGAAGAAGTGTTCAAGCATTTGAAGCATTCGAGCTTTCAAGCTTCTTCCTTCTCTCTTCATTTTCCCCTGTGCTCATTGTAATCTTTGGGGAGAGTCTGTGACTGTGAGCTAAGTCCTGAGTGTTCATCTTGTAATAGCTCTCAGTCTGATCTTTCTTTTCTAAGAAAGATTTCTATCCAGCTGTAGGACTGTATACAGTGTGTAACACAGCTAGGGGTTGTGTCTAGCAGAACCGCACTGGGGTTTGTACCAGTAGGTTGCTTCTGAGCCTAGAAAAGAAGTGGCTGCCTTCTTGCCCGGGAAAGAGAAGAAGACCAGTTGGGGTGCTGGGTGTTGTAGTGTCCTTGAGGGGGACTGTACCCTTGTTAGTGAAATCCCAAGAGGTTGCTTGGGGACTGGACGTAGGACTTCCATGTGGGAAGGGCCGAACCAGGATAAATCTCTTGTGTCCTTTGTGTGATTGTTCTTTTGCTTCCGCACTACCACTCTTCATCACACTAACACTAACCAAACTTTTAAGTGTTCACGTTTTGATTTCAGATTGCAGAAAAACCTATTCACCCCCCCTCTAGGTTACCTTGCTGCCGTACCAAAAGGGCCAACAAGTGGTATCAGAGCGGGTCTCTGAACTTTCAAGAAGATCCAACGATCTTAGAGCAAAGATCCATGGCAGCTCAAGGATATGCTGAAGGTCAATCAGTCACCAGACCTCCATTCTTTGATGGAGAAGACTACCAATATTGGAAGATGAGAATGGAATGCTTCATTCGAGGCACAGACTTTAATCTGTGGCAGGTAATCGAGGTAGGTGATTATGTTTTTGTTTCCTGTTGAAGGCACTACTGCCATTACACCTGCTGATAAAAGTAAACTATCTCTAAATTTTAAGGCAAAAATTATTTATGTTGTGCCTTATCTAAAAAAGAATTTAGTAGAGTATCTACATGCAAATATGCTAAAGAAATTTGGGATAAACTGCAAATAACTTATGAAGGAACGGATAAAGTGAAACAAACTAGAATAGATATTCTTGTTTCACAATATGAACAATTTAAAATGCTTCCAAACGAAAACATTACTACTATGTACATAGATTTTCAAGCATAGTAGTAGGTTTAAATTCTCTTGGTAAAACTCTTCCAATGAAGAAACTGTTAGGAAGATACTTAGGTCTTTAACCATTTCATGGACACCTAAAGTAACTGCTATTGAAGAGGCCCATGATTTAACAAAATTATCAATCGATAATCTAATAGGTTCTCTCATGGCACATGAAATAAATATGGAGAGATTATCTGAAAGCTCATCTAAGAAGAAATGTACTAATGCTCTTAAAGTTGTAGCTGCTCCTTCCCTCTCCTCTTCTAGTTCCCAAGATGCAGATTCTGAAGACTATAATATGGACGAAGTTCTGTCCAAGCTTCAGAAAATTCTCAAGAAGAAAAATGGATCAAGAAGGATTCAAAGAAAAGAGAAAAGAAAAAGAACCAGTCTGCTATGAATGCAGAAAACCTGGACATCTGAGACCAGATTGCCCAAGGCTCAAAAAGACTGGTCAAACCGTGAAGCCTAAGAAGCAGCACAAGAAGTTTAAAAGAAAAGCCATGGCGGCTGCTTGGGAAAATGATGAGGTCACAAGCTCAGAATCATCAAGCTCAGATTCCGAAAAGGAGCAGGTAATCTAGCCCTCATGGTGGGACTAGATGAGGTACATTCTGACTCATTTTTTAATTCTTGCACAGATTCAGGGTCAGAATCAGAAGACTTAGAAGAAGTCTTTATGAACTGTATGAAAAACATAAGGGGGTTGTAAAAGAACTAAAAAATTTGAAAAACAACACTATTTGCTTAGAAAACACCAATTCTGATCTTAAATCCGAATTGGAACAATTAGAAAAATATTTAAAGGAAAGTAAAGATAATAATCATCTCTTGAATGAAAACTTAAAAGTAAGAACAATGAAAAATTAGAGTTAGAAGAAAAATTTAAAACTCTAACTGAAGAAAATCTTTATTTAAAAGAATCAGTTAGAAAGTTAACTAAAGGGAAAACTTCTTTAGCCCTATGTTTAAAAGGATCCAAATCTGGAAATGACAAACAAGGGCTTGGCTATACTCCTGCGGAAAAAGAAAAACAAGTCATAAATCCAGGAAAATATCCATTACCAAATTTGTAAGAGAAACCACTGTACCTCAGAAAAAGGCACCTGAAATAACAAGCCTTGTCAAAAGAAAAAGGTTTCTAAAAATCATGTTCCAATCAGGAATCACCAAGGCAATAAGAACTACAAAACAAACTACATCCATTGCTGTTCTCATTGCAATAAACTAGGACACACTGTGAACACCTGCACAACTAGGCACCTAGTTTGGATACCTAAAGGCTATTTTTATGCATCTAACGATCAAGGACCCAAAACTATTTGGGTACCTACTTCTGAGTAGCTCTTTTGCAGATAGCCTTGGGGCATCAGGAACAAAGGATGCTCAAGGCACTGAAGACTACCAACTCTTCATTCAACTTATATCTGAAG
>JACBKR010000149.1:0-42547 GCA_014218235.1 Colocasia esculenta | reverse complement strand
TGTTATTTTTTAATGGCCCTAATGGCCAATTTTGGGGTTCAACGAGGGGCATGTCCCCTCCCTGGGGCATTGAAGCCCCTACCCCTCTATTTATAGAGGAGGAGAGGGAGAATCCGAAGGGGAGCCATTCTCCGAGTTTAAGAGCCCAGAGGGAGGTGGCTCTAGAAATTCGGAGGTGGGCCCCTCCGGGCTGTTAAACTCAGAAGTAGGCCACCTCCGGGTTTAAGAACCCGAAGGCATCCCACCTCCGGGTTTTAAAACCCGGAGCCCCTCAATTTTTGGGCATTATTGGGGCCCACGCCTCCCTACTTTCTCTTTAAACCCAGAGGTGGAGTTACTGGGTTTTGAAGCCCATTTTTTCTTTAAATTTATTTGCTATTTTTTGTGTCTTTTTTAGTGAAAATTATGGGGTTCAACAGATGACAAGTACCTACAAGATCAATCACTGAGTCTATTCATGCTACCAAACTGATCAGCTGGAAGAACCAAGTCAAATACCTTGAAGCCACCTTATAATAGCAATGCCAGGCTGCAGAGCTGTATGGATGCCGTTGAACAAAATGCCGCACATACTCATAACCATGCTTAGGATCCCTGGTAGTAGGTGCTATTTCTGTGACAATAAATAGAATAAAGTAAACCACATCCGGAAGCACAAAGTTGTCCTTGAACTAGAGTAACATCATTTGGAGAAAGGTATTCGTTTCATGTCTATCAATAAAGATAGTCTGATGATATTAATGTTCTCTATGCAAAATGATTCAGAGAGGGAAAAAATATGACAAAGGCTGACAGAGTTTCAAGAGAACAAGAAAGGTAATGTAAACTTATGAAATTATGCAGTACAGTGCTTACGAACAGCAAGTGTTTGGAGTTCTTCCTTTTTCTCATTAGAAAGAGTACTGCATGAAAGCATCTTGATAATGTCTAATGCATCCAATATTGCTGCAATGAGACCAAAGCATTGCACAGCTGCAGAAAATAAAATTTTGGAAGTCATACACAGGTCTATTAGAGATAGAGGTAAAAGTTGAGCTCCAAAACAAGAAAAAGGGACTTCACATATGTTATAACTGAAGAATCAAACAATCAACTAGACAAGCAAAACAAAAGAGAATATAATATCAAATGAAAACAGATATTCATTGCATAACCCCACACCACATAAAGCGAAAGAAATGAAAAAGGATGCACAAAGAAAATTATAATTTACCATGTAGTGTCCATGTAAAGACATGCCAATCTGGTAAAGAAGATAATCAATCTTTCCATGTTAGAGCAGTTATAGCATGTATTTCTTGTAGAACCATGTGAGATGCTTGAGAGTTATTGAATATTATTGAGATTACAAGTGATATCTAGAAATAAGCCAGATAAGAGACCCTTCTAGTTTTGTCCAGGGTGGGCATCACAGTTTTTCTCCAAAAAAAAACTCAAGCACGAGCCTAGTTCAGTCAGCTGCTTGATTCAGCAAGACAAAATATGATAGATCTTACAGTGTGTTTGTGATTCTTTCTATAAGGTGTTGGTGGCCCAGCCCAAACATCAGCCCAGCCTATTTATCCATATAGTCTGTTCAATCTCCAAGGGACTCTTTAAGCTTGTCCTCTTTCTATATATTATTGTTTCTTTCTCAGTTTTCAGTCATAACAAGTGTTGTTGATGGACAGAAAATCAATGATGGGAACCCAAGACGTTGGCAATTGATTCCTTATTCCCAAGAGAGAGTTGCGTCTGACCCTTACAATCAAAAATAGAATCAAGATATCCCTGGAACCAAGTTAGGGATTCCTGACAAGCAAGAAAACCTAGAGAACAAAGAAGTGCAGTCCTTTCTTCTTCCTACGCTTATTTCCATCAAGACAGACTCTACATTACTCTTATAATCCGCAACAACAAACAGAAGTCAACTCGTGCACACTAGCCTGATCATTGGCTGAGCAAATATGAACAGAGGCTTCAAAGTCATCGTCGTCATCATCATCGTCAACATCATCACCAGTCACCAAATCCAAATAATGTGTCAGCAACACAGATCATACTCAACTTTCCACTTAGTCATGCCATAATAATAGATGAAACAGGGCAGCCTGGTCTTTTCTCACTAGTTTTTTTTATATTTTTGTGACTAAAATATGTCTCATTAGGCCAACTTCTGGGTAGGGTTGCAAACGAACCAATACACTCGACAAGTAGCTCGAAACTCGGCTCGATAAAAACTCGACTCGGCTCGTCTAATAAACGAGCCGAGCTTGAACAAAAATATAAGCTCGATTCATAAATGAGTCGAGCTTGAACAGAGATATACTCGACTCGAATATGTTCGCGAACAACTCGTTAAGATACTCGATAATATGCTCGTTAAAATACTCGATTAGTTACTAGTAATATACTCGAATTATATTAAATTCTTATTATAAATATAAAAATATTAATATTTATTTATTTTTAAAGAATTTTTGTTATGGTACGAAATACTTATGAATACTAAAACGTAAAAGATTAAATATGAAGGCGTAAATACACAAATTATGAAAGAAAAGACTGTAGACGAACTAATACACTCGACAAGTAGCTCGAATTCGACTCGGATGTTACTCGAATTCGGCTAGTTTAATAAAGCAAACAAGTCAAGCTCAAACAAAAATTTAAGCTCGTTTCATAAACGAGCCGAGTATGAGCAAATGTCTACTCAGCTCGCTTAAGCTCGTGAACAAGTTCGTTTAATTTTTTAATTATAAAAATTATAAATATAGTTGTTAAATATTTTAAACATTATACTAAAATAATTAAACAAATAACTTATGAAGGATCTTGGGATATGACCTTGAAATAAGATAAATTTGGGTCTTCTAAACAATTAATTTTTTACTTGTAAATTGAATTGGGCTTATATATATATATATATATATATATATATATAAAACTCACAAATTCAATTGGACTCGTTAAGATACTCGTTAAAGGCTCGAACTCGAGAGTATTTAAACGAACCAAGCTTGAACAACCATTTTCAATACTCGATAAAGCTCGAGCTCGACTCGAGCTCGATTAAAAATTAACGAACAGAGCTTGAACAACAAAATACTCGGCACGACTCGACTCGTTTACACCCCTACTTCTGGGGCATGTTAGTCTGTTATGTATTTTGTTTGCCACGGCCCACAGAAAATCAGTGGTTCTCATGACAATATCTCTCATGCCATCTAGAAAGGCATTGGTTTCTTAAAAAAAAAACAAAAAATGTCCCTCACAACTGATGGATCTGGTTTCTCTCTCCTTCTGCACTGTGCTCTGATACCATGAAGAAACTTCTTGAAGAAGAACATACAATGGTGAGAAGGAAACAAGGTCTCCTATAAAACAATTAAGACGTGTTTAACCCTACAACCTGAAATATAAGACTTAAATACCCCTAGCAAGCATTCTTTCCTCTTTTATGCCTCTTTGAAGTGCTCCAACAAACAGCTTATAGTTCTCATAATATGTAATTCGAGCTTGAAATGTTATTGCCTTCAATGTGATTATTCCTAATGATTGTTGCTATTTCAGATTTTATATTCTCAGCCATGCTGCCAAGCACATTTGATCTAGAATATTCATCTTTCCCTTAACATCTCCCTGAGAATGGTTTCGAGTATATCCATCTCACTTTGCAGGCCACACCTTTCCAGCAACTTGTAACCACTTCATGGCTAACATTATGGGACATGTAAATCAGATACCAACTTGCACTAGTCCACATGCCCAACAATTGTGTCAATTTTACAATCAGCAAACTGGATCCTGATCAAAGAATTATATGTGGTCTTGGACCCCTAGTAAAAACAGATACAAAAACAAGTGTAATTTAAAGTTTTGAACATTTGGAATTACAACAAATGAATGCAGTATGAATAGACCATCTGAAATTGATTCAAAGTGTTGTTTTTCTTTATCCATAAGCATTTTATACTCCGGAGAAAAAGCAGATGAACCCTGATATGTATGAACTGAGAAACCACAGCAGGATGACAACATTGGTACTAGTGTTGCAGGTGAATCGTTAGCAACATGCCAAAAGCATAAATGAATATGAGCTTATATTCGTTCACGGCATTGGCTACCCTTAAATCAATGAGAAAAGGAAAAAAGAATTGGGTAACATAATACTAACATCTAAAATTAGGCAATAATGTTCCTCATCCTTGAGGAGATTAGGCAGGGGAGGTTCTCGATATACATACATCTGCAGATGTACCCAACCATAAAGCTGTATTAGAAATTTAGAAAACAGTAAAAGGTAAATAGATGAATTGACAGGACAAGAAACATATCCATTTTACATTAGACTCATCCTCAGACTCTTCAATTTGCCAACCGAGTCTGCCAACCAAACATTCTTCTTCTTTTTCTCCTTTTTCATTAGCAATTTCCTTGCTCTAGATGCTTTAAGCCTGCAAAAGATAACTTGACATCAAACAAAACATAATTTATCTTCTATTAAAATGTGAGCAAATTTTGGGTACTAAATGCCAAAAAAAATAATATAGTTACTAACCAGAAAAATGAAAAGCAGATGTGGCAGGTCAATGCAAAATGTAGGGGAGAAATGTCAAATAGCAACCCGACCTGATCTAGCTTCAGGACAGCAGTAATTAAGCAACAAAAACACCCTTAAGTTGGATGCTTGGATTCAATTCATGTCAATTTAAAATAATGCTCTGGGGATGTGTAGACTCTCCTTGCAACAATGTATGGCCAAAAACAACAATGGTTCGAGTCTATCAATTGATGAATGAGGTGAATGAGTTGAAGCAAGGAAGCTTGTCTGTCACAAGCTCCTTTATTGCCTTATGCAATAAATTGGAAGAGCAGGACCCCTATGCTATTCATGAAGGCCTTGTGTGGAGAATCAGAATAAATTCCTCACTTATTACACTGAAATAGAGCATTCAAGTTCCTAGCTAGCCTCAATTCTGAATTTGAAAACTTGTGTGGTCAAATTCTAAATGTGAAACTTTTTACTACACTAAAGTGGGTGTACTACAAGGTAGTCTAAAGATGGTCAGAGGCTTGCAATGAATGACCATATTAGGACTCAATAAATGGGTAGGATGGGAGTTCTCAGCTCTAATGAGTGCTGGACAGAAATCAGTTAGAGGGGGTGTTGGACAAGGAATTTTAAAAAATGAAATATAAATTTCTTTGGAGGCCTTTAAAAAGAAGAAATTTATATTGATGCACATATGGAGCTGTATGGATCATGGATGGCAAAATCGGCCGACTCGGAGCGGAATCGGCCCCTGGCGATCCGACTTGGGGGGGGGGGGGGACACCCACCCACCCACGGGACTAGGTGGAATCGGGAGTGGATCGATCGGACTCGGGTGGAGTCGGTCCGACTTAACCCGACTCCACTCGCTCCTGGCCGCTTCCACGGGAAGCGGGGCCATTTCGAATCGAGTCGGCCCTAGTCGGGCCGGATCCGCGGATCCCTCCTTAAGGAGGGATCGGCAGTCACGGGACTGCGCAAACAAAGAGCTGTCTGCGCAGTCCCGAGCCCCCCTTCCCAGTCCCAGCCCCTGCACCCCCCGGAGGTCCTCTCCCTCGCCGCCGCCGCCGCCGGAGCTCCGAGGAGGGTCGCCGCCGGCGCCGCTGCTTCCTTCTTCCTCTCTCTTTCTGTTCTCTTCTCTCTCTTCCTTCAGGTGAGTTTTTTTAAAAAATCTGAAAAAATAGGAAATGCTAAATATGCTATAGATCTATAGATAAATAGCATTGATAATATGTTTATGACCGTCATTCTCCAAAATCCCCAAATTGAACCCTAATTAGGGTTTAAAATTAAGGATTTTGTGTCCATGAATGCAACTAATGTGCAATTGAATGTCTAATAGAATTATTTAAGTTGATTAGAGTTTGTTGGTAGACTCAATTGCATTGCACGGTCAATTTTCCTCAAAATCCCCAAATGACTTAATGAGGTTAAAAAATTAGGAAGTTTGGGTCATTAATATAATTAATGTGCAATTGAGTGTCCAATGTAGTCATTTAAGTTGATTAGAGTTTTTTTGTAGATTCAATTACATTATATGACCCATTTTTCCCAAAATTCCCAAATTGAACCCTAATTAGGGTTTAAAAATTAGAGATTTTGTATAATTAACGCAACTAATGTGCAATTGAGTGTCTAATAGAATTATTTTAGTTGATTAGAGTTTGTTGGTAGGCTCATTTGCATTGCATGTCTATTTTCCCCAAAATCCCCAAATGACATAATTAGGTTAAGAAATTAGGAATTTTGGGTCATTAATATAATTAATGTGCAATTGAGTGTCCAATGTAGTCATTTGAGTTGATTAGAGTTTTTTTGTAGATTCAAGCACATTGCATGACCCATTTTTCCCAATATTCCCAAATTGAACCCTAATTAAGGTTTAAAAATTAGGAATTTTGTGCAATTAACATGCAATTCACTTGCATTCTTACATAGGAATATGGCACATCAAGAACATGAAGAGCAAGAGGTGGAGCAGGCCATTAATCCTGGTGGGCTCATGGTACTCTCCTTGATGCACGACAGAAAAAGCGAAATGTAATGGTGTTCAAAGGAGATGTTTGGAGGCATATATCGCCTTAAACAACATATTGCTGTGATTTCTGGAAATGTAGCAAAATGCCCATCTTGTCCACTTGAAGTTAGGAATGAAATGAAAGCATATATGAAGGGGAAGAAAACAGAAAAATATTGACAACTCAGCAGCAACAACAACTTCAAGATGAGATTTCTGGGCGACAGATTCGTAGAGATTATACTTTACCAATCAATGTGGATGATGATGAAGATGATGATGATGATCCTGATCCTGAGTTCACTGCAGCTGCACGTGCTAGTCGCCGTTCTTATGCGGAGGAAGATGACAGACGAAGGGGCTTGGGGACATCGGGTTCACATTTGTCTAGAGATGACTCTAGAAGATCTCTTCCTAGGAGCACATTAGTTCGTAGGGCTGCAGGTGCATTAGGGTGTGGAGGTAGACTTTCAGATGTTCATGCTCCTACACAGGGTCCTATGGATACATATTTGTATAGATCAAGGTCTGTAAAGCAACCAGGAATCAAGCAGGCATTGAAAGGAGTGAAAGCCACTGCAAAGGCAACAAAGGGAGCAATTAAAGGCATTGTGAAATGGTTTTTACATGCAGGTGTGCGGCATATACGGCAGAGAGCCCATATTTCCAGAGTATGTTGGATGCAATTGCAGAAGCTAGGCCTGGTCTTAAGGCTCCTACACGGAAGTACATTTATGATGCTGGATTGATGAGGAGTATGATGAGTTGAAAGGATGGGTGAATGGCTTAAAAAATGTATGGAAAGAACGTGGTTGCACCATTATGTGTGATGGTTGGACAGGGACCACAAGAAAATCCATGATTAATTTTCTAGTGTATTGCTGTGAGGGTACTATTTTTCTTAAATCAGTTGATGCCTCTAACAACATCAAGAATGCAGATTATGTGTTAGACTAATGGATGAAGTTGTGGAGGAAGTGGGTGAAGAAAACGTTGTACAGGTTGTGACTGACAATGAAGCGAGCTAGAAGGCTGCTGGTAGATTGTTGATGGAAAAGAGAGAACATCTTTATTGGGTTCCTTGTGCAGCACATTGTATTGATTTGATGATGGAGGACATAGGCAAAGATGCACATATTCATGGTCTCATTGATGATGCTCAGATGATAACTTCATTTATTTATAGTCACAACAGGATTTTGAATATGATGAGGCAATACACAGATGGTTGAGATCTTCTTCATGCTGGTCCCACTCGCTTTGCATCAAATTTTATTCTTTGGAGAGCCTCATAAAATATAGGCATCAATTGGGCCAATTGATTAATTCTGATGAATTTTGCAACATGTAAACACTCTACGGCCTGATAGTAAAGATGTAGCTCTCAAGTCCAAGATATGATTAGCAATGTACGATGTTGGGAGAGGATTTCCTACTATCTCAAAGTAATAGAGCCTCTGCTACTTATCCTTAGAATGGTTGATGGTGATGATCATGGTATGCAATCTCGCGAGATTCTCGCGAGAATATCGGTCTCGGCCCCTTCCCGAGAAACGAGAAGACCGAGATGCCTCTTCAGACAGGGTTGTCAGGACTCAGGATCCTCTTCAGGCAGGGTTGTCAGGATCCCCTTATTTACCTGAATATCATTTAAGTAAATGTTTCATTTACTTAAGATATTACATGTAAATAAGGAAGTACCCCCCATTTGAATCCAATAAAAATATCAAAAAATCATATCTCTTATAAATAAAAAGTCAACTCTCCCATCCAAGAAGAAAATCGCGATTTTGGTGGTTCCAACAAAATAGCGACTTTCTAATCTTTCATAATTTGACATATCTAAAAATTTCATAATTCAAATAAACCTAATAGAATACTAAAAATCTAAAGTTCGGTAAAAAAAGTCAAACGTGCATATAACTTCTCCAAGGGAGCCACTCTCCTACTGAAAGCACTTAGTCTGCTCGAGACCTCTCAGGATTTGGTCAAACCTAAACTCATGAGATTTTTCACTTCTAATTGAAAAGAAACTAGAATCCTAGAAGAGAAAAATGAAAATGCACATCCTGAATCCCAATTTCCACACTCTTGTTGTATGATATATGTGAACCTATGTCATCCATGGTTGAGGCTTGAGAATGTATGCAATTATCTATGTTCCTTAAGGAATTATCTATGTGAACCTATGCGATCCACGCTTTTATGTTATCCCGATCTCCCGAGATCTCTTCTCTTTGACCATCCCGAGATGAAGCCGAGATCCGATCTGGCAAACCTTGGTGATGAAAAAATGATATGGGGTATTTGTACGAGGCAATAGGTAATTTATTTAATCTAATTAATTGCTGAATTTTTTATCATACCATGCTGAAAATGTTTATCATATGCAGGGTATTTTTCAACCCTAGAATTCAATACAAAGATAATGTGCACAATGATGGAGAAGTGACGAGAGGCACCATGAATGTCATCACTCGCCTTGCAAGGACAATGAATGAGAGATTAGATGCAATGGCAGAGGTAGGATAGAATGTTTTCTTTTGCATATGTATGCATGTTTCATTTGACATATGTTATATCTTCCATTTTGTAGGTGGAGAGATATATGATGAAACTTGGGATATATGGAGGATATGACATGAGATGTGCAGCTCAAAGACTCACTCTAGATATTTTATATGCTTGGGTGTTGCCAAAAATCGTAAATTTAGGAATTCACCATTATAAAATGATTAATGTTCATTCCTTTTATTGCAACAGCTGAATGGTGGATTCAAGTCAATTATCAGCAAGTTGGCACAAATCCTTTAACGTATGTTGCAGTGAGAGTGTTAAGTCAAACCACTTCTTCTAGCCTATGTGAAAGAAATTGGAGTATATTCAGCCTCATTCACACAAAAATCCGCAATAGGCTGGGTGTGGATAGGCTAGAGAAGTTGGTTTATTGCCACTATAATATGCGTTTAAGGATGAATCAAAAAGAAGAAAGGCAAAAGATAGAAAGGTAGAGATTCATGCAGCTAGCTAGTAGACCATTTGAGGAGGTAGTTCCTGAGATAGAAGTGGATGAATTGCTAAATGAAGAACACCTTTTACATGCTTGGGTGGAGACGAGAGTTGAGGGAGAGATACCTGACTTTCATCCTGATGATCGCCTGGTTCAGGCATGTGAAGAAGATGTTTTATTAGAAGAACATGTACCTGAGAGAGTTAAAGGCCCGAATTAAGAGGATCTGCCACTGTACAGAATACTAGAATTTCTTCATCTCAGCCAGAATTCAGAAGATCTACCTCTCAATTGGAGCCTAAGAGAAAGAAAGACAAAGGCAAGAAAAAAGTAAAGTCCAACAAAGAAAGAAGAACAGAAGAACCAAGAAGAAAATCACAAGAAGGTGCAGAGGACTCTCCTGAGGCAGAGACACATATTGGGAGCCATTTTCTGAGGCTCACCCCTACCAGCTCACTTGGCTAGATTATATGAGGCAGAGAAAAAACATTATCAACGTCGAAAAAAGATGATTAAGAAAGGAAAAACAGTTGGGAGTGATGACTCCACTCAATCACCTGATAATGATGATGGTGATGCTATAGGTACTGGAGCCATAGGAGGTTATGGGCTTGGGGGTATCCTTTCAGGATATGAGGATTATTCAGCACCACCCCATTTACAACAAGGAAGTCAAGGGGAAGCACAAGAACAACATAGAGGATATGAAGGCCAACAAAGGCAAGCAGGGCATGGATATGGACCTTCTTATCCACCCTTTTTTAGTCCTCCAAAATTGCCATATTCAGATATCAGCTCTAGTAGTGAGACTAGTTACTTGGACAATATTCAAACTACTGGGTATGGGTAGTTTCTTCACTCCAGGACAATCAGGAGAAAGTTCAAGCCAACAAGCAACGACACCTCGAGGCATCCAAAGAGGATTCCAAGACATTGCAAATTCTTGTTTGGCTTTGGATATACCCAGTATGGAGGACATGAGTATGTGCCACCTGTTCAGTCTCATGAGGTAGAGGATGAGGGTTCAGAAATGTCAAATTGAGAAAGCATTTTTATTTATTTCATGTTATCAACTTGTACATATATCTATTTTTTCAATGTATGAAGTATGAACATAATCATTATGTCTTTAATCATTGTTATTGTTCTTTATGATACATGAACATGATAAGATTTGAATTTCATTGTGTTTGTGTTCAATGAATGTTGTATGTGTCTTCATAATTTTCTGCAATTTTTCAGAATTTTTTTTCTTTCTGATTTTTCCTCATTTTTTTCAATTTGTTAACATTTTTTTAACCTGGCCGATCCTGGATCGGCCAGACTTCATTGGAGTTAGGCGGATCCTGCGATCCGACCCGACTGGGGTCGGTTGTGTCCGACCCAGCCACCCGACCGACTCTGCCATCCATGGTATGGATCAGGGTTTGGGGGCGGGGGGGGGGGGGGATCGGGAAATTCCTGATTCGGCCCGATTCACCCAAATCCAAATCGGTCTGATTCAAACCGATTTGCATGGGAACTGATATTTATAAGAAAGAAGGGAGTCTCTCAAGGATATGTTGACTTGATTCAGAATATGTATAAGGGTGCTACTACTAGTGTGAGAGCTAATACTAGAGAAACTTGTTAATTTCTGGTCACTATAGGTTTGCATCAAGGTTTAACTCTAAATCTGTATCTCTTTGCTCTGGTTATAGATGAAGTAACAAAGCAATTGCATAATGATATCCCTTGGTGTATGTCATTGCGGATGCTATTATCTAATTGACGAGAGTATTGATAGTTTAAATGTTAAGTTAGAAAGTTGGAGGCATGCCTTGAAGTCTAAAGATTTTTAAATCAGTAGAAGTAAGTCAGAGTTTATGCATTATAATTATAGTAATGAGTGAGTTATAGGAAGATACGGTTCAAATGATGGACAAGACATTCCTAAGAGTAGTAGCTTTCGATAGTTAGGGTCTATCATCCAAGAGAATGGGAGATTTATGACGATGTGGCAACAGGATTAAGGCACATATTGTGGCTCTCTGAAGAAGGCTGTAGAAAAGCTAGGATAAGAAAAGATGCATACACCGCACATGCTATCCCGGCCTGCTAATATCGCCCGCTCTAGTCAGTGCCTCTCCTCGGTCAGACGAGGATCATCTGCTATCATATTGGAAGATATATAACTCCCAATAAAGGGGAAGAGATATCGATCCATAGGATACTAGAACCGATGTCCTCCATACTTGTCATATGTGTATGTGCCTCCCTCTCTTAATATCCGGGAGGCATCCACAACTCCCTCCTATCCTCTGGTGTGCTCGTCAGGTCCTTCCGCGACCTAGGCAAGGCCGTGGTCTGCTCCGTCAACTGCATCTACTGCCATGACACAGGCCGGGAGCTGTGGCATCCGCCGTCTGTTCTCTGAATAGTCCATTTTCTCGAAGTCATTAGAGTCTCCAGCCTTTCGCCAACGAGAATATGTCTTGGTCCCACTGCTACGGGACATCATGTCAAGCCTGCAAACAAATCGATGCAAATGTGTTTATTAAAATATGCAAGGACGACACACAAGCATTGAATTAAAGCTTCATCCTAACACTCTACGCAGTGCATGCGGAGTGCACGGACCGCTTGCCTCGCCCTTGTGCCTCGGCGAACAGCCCGTAAGGGGTAGTTGTTTATTGGACGTCGACTACGTCGCGTCAATTCAAATTCAGAAGTGCATGACCATCGGCACATGACCAAAATCGTCACTCTGTGGTGTGTCATTACACCATATATCGTCTCGAATGAGCAAAACATAGCGTTGGGGCCAAAATCCTCGTCCAATGGAAAAACACCCACATTTCGGGCTATCGCCCCAATTTAACATGTTCAAGGCCAAAGCTTTCGTTTTGATACGCACTTGAAAAAGGGAGAAAATGAGTGCAACGCAACCCGGACAAGTGCAATTTCCTCCCGACGATGCCCAAAAAACAAGCGAACCCCCCCGCACAATCGTTCTTCAACCTCCGACGTGTGCGTGACCGAAAAAGCCTCTAGGGGACTTGCACCTCTTTTTCCGACCCTGAGAGGCCATTGTCGGGTCCTGCAGGCCCCTGCATGGGCCGCACAGACCTGGTCCGGCCTCTTTGGGCCTGGTTGGCCCCCCTAGACCCCATTGGGTCCAACCGGCCTCCAAAGAGGCCAGTCAAACCTGCTACACTACCAGTGGGTTTGATCGCCCCCATTTGGGGCGGTTGAACCTACTGGCACCCTAGTGAGTTCAACCCCCCCCCCCCCCCCCCCCCCCCCAACTTCCTTTTGGGGGCCCAGGGGTTCAAAAGCCCTATTTTGGGGCTTGTTGAACCCGTTGGCCGCCAAGGGGCCTTGGCACCCCATTTTTTCTATAAATAACACCTCCCCCCAACCCGAGTCAAAAAAAAAAGGGAAGAAGAGGATTTTTTAGGAAGGCATTTCAAAAATCCATAAGTGTTTGTTCCCTTGGTTCGTGGTTCGTACTTGTGGCCCATGGTTCGTGGCTCGTGCATTGGGCGAGTTGTGCTAGTACACCAAAGGTATGGATTTACCAAAATACCCTTAGGCTTTACACATGTACCTCATCAGCCTACGCTATGTACCGTTTGTGTGTCTAATTGATGGTGGTTGATGTGTAACTCTTAGAAGTTATGAAAATACCCCTCCTCACCATGGTTTGCCGAATCGGAATCGGAAGGCGAATCGGGTTGCTCCTGATTCGCCCCGATTCCCCCAGAATCGATGCGAATCACATGGGTATATTATATATATATATAATATCATATGATATATATATATATTGCATATATATTATATATATTACATAATCATATTTCAGACACATTTATATTGATTAAATACATATATGTAATATATATCATATTTTTAATGTATACATATATTATAAATATGATATAATATTATATATATATTTTTATATATATAAAGGAATCGGGGCGAATCAGGGATCGGGTTTCCCCTGATTCGCACCGATTCGGGGGAATCGGGTCGATTCGCCCCGATTCGCCAAACCATGCTCCTCACAGACCGAACGTTTCCAGTCCTATAAATTGCAGCTATATCCTGCAATTTCTACAAACTGTGGCTATCCCCTTGTACTTTGTGTTAGTACGGAACCCATTTTATACAGACAAGAATTTGTCGACCACTATTATATATGTACAAATGATGAATACAATGGAATATTGTCATCCTTGTACGTCATTTTCGTGGTTCTGTGGCAAATTACATACATGCCTCTATTGCTACAAATGTGTCTATAATATGTCCACTGACTCCATTTGACGGTCAAACCTTCCAAATGTCGTCAATGCTCTCGAAGATTGTTGGACACTTCAAAACTTCCTACCCCAACCCAAAGCCCATACTAAGACCATGGGTCTGGTCAAATTACCATCATACCCTTGCGATTCGAACATGGTCTAATAACCTCTGACCCTTCCAAAAATGACCTTAGAGTCTCCAGAAGTTGAGAATTGCAACATACTCCTTTTACTAGTCTCATGTTTGTACAAACCACTGACTTGGCTAAAATTACCAAAGCACCTCTGGAACTCAAAAATCCCTAAAGTGGCTTCGAGGTCTAGGACCCTTTAGTATACCTTCCGGAAAGACATGTACCCCATTGTCCATGCCTTATTTCCCAGATTATAGGTTTTTTTCCCGAATGTCCATTACGGTCTATTGAGAAATCCTAGCTCCCCCAATCCCTTTTATGTGTTGAGCACTAGCCATCATGGAACCCATGGAAAAGATTTAAAAGTTTCTCTCTGAAAGTTAATCAAAGGTGTTTGGACTTTAGGCCGATGTAAATTAACACGGACTCTGGTCAGTGTGGAAAGGTCCAATCCCGTTTTAAGGGAAAATTTGCAAATCTGTCCCTATTTTCTCAAAGATAAAAACATGGGGGTGTTTCTATCCTTCCAAGAGCCTTAAATCCCATTAGAAAGAGGGATAATTAAGCCACTTGGTGTGTTTCAATCAAATGGAACTTCCATAGGTCAAATGTTATATGTAATAAAGGGGTTTAAGCATGTATCAAAGGTATTCGAGGATGCCTCGATGTAAATAAACACTGATCTTGATCAGTGGGGGAAGGTCCCAGCGCACGAATTCCAAATCAT
Organism: Colocasia esculenta; assembly: GCA_014218235.1. Classification (NCBI taxonomy): domain Eukaryota; kingdom Viridiplantae; phylum Streptophyta; class Magnoliopsida; order Alismatales; family Araceae; genus Colocasia; species Colocasia esculenta. The sequence goes on along the minus strand of JACBKR010000149.1, from coordinate 27,833 downwards.
GGTTTGCTGGATCGGATCGAATCTGTCCGATTCGGCCGAATCGGATCGAATCAGGAGAAACCCGATTCCCATGCGAATCGGTCCGATTCTGGCGAATCGTGGCGGATCAGGAAAAACCCGATTCGCCCCGATTCCCCGATGCGTCGAACCTTGTTCCAAATTGTTTGAAGAATTAAATAACACAGATAAATAATATATTGAAACAATTGCACACATGTTCCTTTAAGATTTTGCGTGTTAAACATCCCCTCATCATGAGGGAAAGTATGGCTCTACACCCATCCAGAGGGAGTCACGCCAGGGCCGTCTGTGACATCATTTAGCTCTCTTTGTCATGATAATGCCATAGCTGGCAAAGGTCTAAAAAACACACAGTATCAAAGGTTTCAGAAGGGTCCAGTACACGATAACCAAATCGCCTGACAAAATGAATGCGCAGAACACATACTCCAAACCTAGACACCATCGTCCGGTAAATGGACATGTAAATTTCTTGCATTAGGTGAATTTTAAATGTCTGTCAAACAGACTGGCACGTCCACGCATATAAAAAGAAACACATCAAATCAAACCATCCCCACCTACTCTTGTCTATCCCAGGGTGGGAGAATTTCCACGTGTTACACAATTCCTCACTGCAGCGTATGTCGTCAATTGAATGCCTTCTTGTGTTCTTGGACTTAGGGCGCTCATTGCCCTTTTGTACCCAAATCGTGCTTTGTTTGCTCTTCTGCCACGGGTTTTTAGGTTTTTGTGCTTCACCCATTGTCTCCAATCTGGAAAAAAAGCTCGATCCCCATGCCATTAAAGGTGTTTTCCTTGGCTACTACCCTACTTAAAAGGGATACAAATGTTTTTATCCCAAGACTGGAAAAAAATATGTTATCAAGGATGCTACATTTAATGAGTCACAATCTTACTTCTCTTCCCCTTCTTGTTCTTAAGGAGAGCCATATTCTTCTTTGTCGGGTCCTGATTTAGTTTCCTTACTCCACCACTTGAGGTTTCTCATGATCTTTCTGTTCTCCCTGATGCTACAACAGGATCAACTTCTAAGGCTAGTGATCCTCCACATGCTGAAGCACTGAGCAAATAGTTGATCGCTTACTCTTGTCACTCCATAAAGGTGGTAGATTTATCTGTGGAATGTCCTCGTGCAATTGTGGAGTCTTCAGATACCATTCGTTTGAGCCTCATGATTTAGGCCTTCCCATTGCTGTTCGAAAAAAGTAAAAGAGCATGTACCCAACATTTCATTTCACATTTTGTCTCTTATTCTTGTCTCTCTCCTTTATGTCAATCATTTGTTACAGCCTTGACTTGCAGCCTACAAAGTTCTTCCGCATTGGGGGACCAACAAGTTCCCAAGTATTGTTTTTCCGAAGAACTCTCATCTCCTTATCCATAGCTTGCAACCTTTGCTCTTGTTGCTAAAATAAAATCTGTTCGAGTTATCATCTCTCTTTTCGCCTAGTGCTCCTGGAAATGTTTCAGCTAGATGTGAAAAATGTCTTCCTTAATGGTGACTTGCAAGAGGAGGTGTATATGCAACTTTTGCTCTTTAGAGGCCGGTTGGACCTGCTGGAGTCCAACGGGGCCAACCAGGCCTCAAGCAGGGACTGCTAAGCCTGCGCAGCCCATTTAGGGGTCTGCTGGAACCAGTTGGAGCCCTCTTTGGGGGCGCACCCTCCTCTCCCGGGGTGGGGGGGGGGTGGGGGGGAGGAAGAACATGGCGCTAGTCTCCCAGAAGTCTTCTGCCCGCTGCACGTGTCGGAGGTTAAGGAGATCCAGTGCACAGGGTTTGTTCGTGGTTTTCTGAGCATCATCGAGGGGATTTTGCACTCGCCCAGGTTGCATTGTACACATCTTCTCCCTTTTCGAGTACGTAATTGACGAGAACTTCGACCACGAACATGATAAATTGGGGCGATAGCCCGAAATGTGGAAGTTTTTCTATGAGACAAGGATTTTGGCCCTAACACCATATTTCACTCGTCCGAGATGATACACCACGGAGTGACAAGTTTGGTCGTGCGCCGGTGGTCATGCACTTCCGAATTTGAATTGATGCGATGTAGTCGACGTCCAATACATATCTCAATTGATCGGAGAAAAATTAGGGTGCAACAGCCACTCCAAAATATTTTTGTCTCATGCTTTTAACTTATTAACGGAAGTATGGAAACTGGGACAATGACCTACAACAACTCATTGAAGTCGATCACAATTTGACTAACATTGAGTGAACTTGTCTGAAGCTGAAAAAGGTTGCTACCAGTGCCTAGTTGGGTGCCTTTTGTATTTGACTCTTACCCACCCCGGCATAACATATGTCGTTAGTGTAGTTAGTCAATTTATGCATGCTCCTTGAATACCACACATGCAAGTTGTGGATCAGATTCTCCAATATCTTAAAACTAGCCCTAGAAACAGTCATTTATTCACCAAGTCCCATCATTTAGACATTGTTGGGTAACATGCTGATGCTGACTAGCTGGTTCAAGAGATGATTGACGTTCTACCACCAATTATTGTGTTTATCTAGGTAATAACTTAGTTGTCTTAAGGAGCAAAAAGCAGATTGTGTGTGCACACTCTAGCATGGATGGGGGCAAGGTTTGGCGCATCAGAGCGAATCGGCCCGATTCGGGCGAATCGCATCGGATCACAAGAAACCTGATGCGCGATCTGGTCGATGCGCCCGGATCCTGTTAGTCAGGCGAATCGAACCCGATGCGCCACGATCCGATTCGATACTGTGCGCATCGGGTTCGATTCGGCCGACACCCTTAAGGGTGTCGACCGATGCATTGCGAAAGGGACTGTACAGTCCCGATTCGCAGCACGGCAGGCCGGACTCCCCTTTCTCCCCCCCGTTTTCAGTTTTTTCCAAGAAAAAACCCTAGATCTGCATGCCAGTCCACAAGTGAAGGCTTCCTACGTGAGTTTGCATCCATTTGGACGTGGATTTGGAGGCATTCAAGCCTTGTTCTTCAAGATTTTTGGAGTTTCTACAGGGCTTTGAAGGTAAGCCACTATATTCCTTCATTTTTTTAATTTTTTCTTGATGTATGACTTAGATCTTCATGGGAAATGATGTTGCAAATGATTGGTGTACACTTGCAACCAATTCTCATCAAGATCTACAAGCTTTTCATGTAGATTTGAAGATTTTCCCTAAAATATGATTTTCTGAATTTTTTTTAAAAAAATCTTTAAAATTTTTTGAAGAACTGAAAATTGATAGCAATGTTTTGTATAACTTCTATATCATGGTTAGAACTTGATTCCATATGAAATGGAGCTAAAATTAATTTATGTTCCCGCATGTTTAATAAATATTTTAAAATTTTAAAAAAATATTAAATAAAACTTGAAATTACAGAAAATGCCTATGGAGATGTGAATGTATTTGTATGATCATGTGAATCATGTCTATGAAAAAATTTATCATATTAATTTACTGTTAATATATTTAATTTTTATTTGTCCCTCTAGATGGCACCGAAGAAGGGCTCTGATGATATTGGGTGGTAACATAGCATCATGTTGGGCAGTAGACGACACAACTTTAAGTGCAATTATTGTAGCTTTACGGACAAGGAGGTGGCGTCTCCCGTTTGAAGAAGCACCTTGCAGGTGGTCGACTAGCAGGCTACCATGACGTGCAGGGTTGTAAAATGGTGCCAAGTGAAGTTAAGAAGCTTATGATTGAACACCTTAAACATGTTCGAGCAGAGACAACAAGAAAGAGGGCAGATAAGGAGATGCAAGAGAGGATCATATCAGGAAGGGAACGAGATGAAGACATTGATGATGACGTAGAAATGTATGCAGAATATGTGCCTGATCCTGATGTGCAGGAAAGGCGAGCCAGAGCAGAGAGCAGGGCTGAGGCATGTGAAGGTGATCAAATGGCAGCCCACAGAGTAAGTTTTCAGGGAGCTCAGCATGAGGTTGGCAGTGACAGTGGCAGTGGCTTAGCGGTAGGGGGCGCCGGTGGAACTCAGTCCCGTCAATTTTCAAATGTGGGGGATTATTTCACTCGGCCCCCTCCCACACAAACACAATACCAGAACAAGGAAGGCATAGCAAGAGACCCACAAGTGTGCAAATAGAGGACGTGGACCCTTATGTGTATCCTAGGGAGCATGGCAAGCAGACTAGGATTGAGGATGCATACAACCAGCAGGGGCCGAAATACAAGGTGGGTCGACCAATTGCAAAGTGGTGGCATCATACAGGGTTACCATTCAATGCAGCAAACAGTCCTTATTACAAAATTGTTATACAGGAGGTTCAACGTGGAAGGCTACATGTGCAGCCTCCAACAGCTAGGGACTTGGCTGGGAAATATCTTCAGGATGAAATTAATGAGATCAAGTCTTATATTGACAGTTTTAAGAAGAAATGGGAGAAGTATGGTGTCACATTGATGTGTGATGGTTGGTCGGGCATTACCAGGAGCAGCCTCATCACTTCCTCGTGTATTGTGATAGGCAAGTCTTCTATCACAAATCTGTTGACGCATCCGATAGAGTACACAACTATGAATACATTTTGAGTTTGATGCGGGAGGTTGTTGAGAAGATTGGTGAGCAATACATTGTGCAGGTGCCTACAAAAAAACAGGGGAGGAGTTGATGTATATAAACCAGATATCCCGGCTGCCAGGTGTGGGACCATTATCTCAGTCAGTTTCGACAGAGATACCATCCATGATGACATGGGATGAGTATCGTAGTTTTGTGTCTCAAACAAAATGTCATCACATTATTGGAGAGCTTCCCTCAGAGTCAGAAGAGTCAGAGTCCGTGCCTAGCCAATCCCAATGGAATGCATATGATCCATATCAGCAAGGGCATTGGGGATATTAGAGTAAGTAATTGTATTCTGTATTGGAATTTAGAGTTTAATAGTTGTATTCACTTTGTGCAATGTAAATATCTTTCTATTAATGAGTTTCAATTTGTTTTCACTCTTCTAATACTTTTTTTGATTGAAAATAAATATTTGTATAGCAATTACATGATATAAATCTCATCGAATATGATGAAACACATTTACAAGAGGCCTAAAAGAAAAGAAAAGAAATAGCTTTTTAAATGGTTTCGGGTGACACCCGAAACCATTTCACCCGGTGTCGGCCTAAAACAGTCGAAACTAACAGATTCATGTTCTGATGCCCTTCATATATATAATATGTTATGGAATCCCTTCAATCCCCTCATATATACATAGTGTCTTACCTGAACATCATTTAAATAAATGTTAGTATTTGTAATTTCATTTACTTAAGATATTACATGTAAATAAGGAAGTAACCCCCCCTTATTTGAATCTAATAAAAATATCAGAAAAAATATATCTCTTACTAATAAAAAGTCAACTCTCCCATCTAAGAAGAAAATCATGATTTTGGTGATTCCATCAAAATAGCGTCTTTCTAATCCTTCATAATTTGGCTCATCTAAAAATTTCATAATTCAAATAAATCCAATAGAATACCAAAAATCAAAAGTACGTTGAAATAAGTCAAACGTGCATAGAGTGGCTCCCTGGAGAAGTCATGCACGTTTTAGTTGCTGTCAGTAGGAGAGTGGCTCCCTTGAAGAAGTCATATGCTAGTTTGACTTTTTCCACCGGACTTTTAATTTTTTGTATTCTATTGGATTTATTTGAATTATGAAATTTTTAGATAAGTCAAATTATGAGGATTAGAAAGACGCTATTTTGATAGAATCACTAAAATCACGATTTTTTTCTCGAATGAAAGAGTTGACTTTTTATTGGTAAGAGATGATTTTTCTAATATTTTTATTAGATTCAAATGAGAGTACTTCCTTATTTACATGTAATATCTTAAGTAAATAAAACTTCAAACACTAACATTTACTTAATGATGTTCAGGTAAATAATTGTGGAACGCGGAAAAAGACTCGATTTTTTTTTAAAACCTCTTTTTGTGGTGGATATATGCAATATTATCCATTTATGTAGGAAAAATATATGCGTGCATGTATCTTTATGCATGGGCGTGCCAGACTGTTTAAAATAAACAGACAAAAAGATTTGATATTTATGAGGCGCATCGGGTATAGACCCTAAGCCCTCGAGTATTTTGTATAATTATTCCGCACGCGTCTGTTTTATCAGACGATTGGGGTGGTTGTGTATTGGACCATTCCCACTGATCAGAGTCGGTGTTTCATTTACATCGGGTGAAAACCCGAAGACCTTTGATACGATATGTTTGTTAAAAGACCTTGCCGAAATTAGGAGATTTTAGATGGCATTTTGGAATCCACAATTATCCTCAATCATATTTTTATCACATTTGCATATATGTCCTTAATGGGGTATATGTGCCTCCATTAAACGTTTACATAAGTCATGCCTTCACATACGTGTTATTTCAAAACACGGAAGAGCTTATTTACAAAATGACACGGTCTATATATAGACCTGCAGTGTGTCTCCTCCTTCTCACGTCATGGTCTTTTCGTCGGAACACGAACGGAGCACGAGCCGGAAGAGGAGTTCGGAGAGGTACTCTCCTTAAGACTCCCCCAAGTACAAACTCCTTAGGGCCTTCTTCATTTTTTCAGAACTCTTCTTCAACTCTCAAGGGTTGGATCCTTATTCTTCTTTTGAACCCGTTTATCTCAGGTGTTCGAAGTTAGTAAACCCCGAGGCTATTCACGGGGCTTTACGGTCATTTCTCGACCTCCTGGGGATTTTCGGTCATATCTCGACATGTTCAAGGGTTCTTGCCGTTATTTGACAATCCCAAGACTTGGAGAGCGCACGTCGTTACCCACGCTCCACCGGGCCGTGCAAACGGCATGAGCCAGGCCTCTCGGTCATTTCTTGACTTTTTCGAGTCCGGGTATTTCCGTCATTGATTGACTTTTCCGGATACTCCTGCCATTTATCGACTTGCTTGGACTTCTCCGCCATTTGTTGACGTTTTCCGAGAACTCCCCATGTGTCCAACTTAAGTCACACCTAAGAGAGCGCATGTCGCTTCATAGAAGTGGCGTGGGCCCCACTCCACCAGGTTGGACAAAAGACATGAACTGTCGGGCTATTTCTGCCATTTTCTCTGCCATAGGGACGTATCTTCAATTCCTGGACAGCAAAGGTATTCCTGTAATTTTCCAAATAGCAGGGATATTCTTGCGATTTTACGGACAGCAGGGTATTTCTACAATTTTTTGGGACAGTAGGGGTATTCCTGTAATTTTTTGAACAATATGGTATTTTTGCAATTTTCTGGGGCAGCAGGGGTATTCCTACGAATTGCTCATGGATAGGACATATGTGTAATTTCATACACATGCACAAACTTTTTGTCCTTGGGAGACTTTGTGTGATTTTACACAAGTCATGCCCACATGGGGTCTCCATATTTTTTTGAAGGACAAACATCTTCCCCACAGGTGGGGGGGGGGGGGGGGGCTTCATCTCCCTGCCAAAAAACCATCTTCCAGCCTAGGAAAGGGTTCCATGAGGGCAGAAAAAGGGTCTTCTTCTCATGGCCTTGGCCCCCTATTTATAGGGGCTTGAGGGGCTAAAACCCCCAGTGGGAGGGGGTGCTGCGGCCCCTTTGAGCGCAAAAACCCCCCGCTGGGGGGGGGGGGGGGGGGGGGAGGGGGCGCAGAGGGGGATAGGTGCTGCGGAGCACACCTGGGGGTGTCCAGGCGCAGAAACACCCCTGCAGGGGGTGTCTACGCACAGAACACCCCGGCGGGGGTCTGCGCACAGAACACCCCCGCTGGGGGTGGCCCTGCGCAGGAACACCCCCACTGGGGGTGTCCTGCTGGCCCAGGCCTCCTCCTTGGAGGTATTTTTGGGGTATTTTCTTTGTTAATTTTTTTGTGTCAACAAATGCCCCCCACGGAATGTGTGCCGAAGTCGATGACGAAGGCAGACGTCCCGTGGCGATTTTCAAACTTTACCCCTAGTCTTAATGACTTGGTGGGGAATTGGGTTGAAAACCACAGCAATGCGCTTCAACATTTGTGCAGCGGCGCCAGCAACTTGGACAACGATTTGTTGTTGTAGTTTGGGCTAACGATCAAACCTACTATGCTTCTTGCGCTGAGCCATTAACTCCCATTACCTGCATATTTTTTCAACTCAAGAGTTCCCACAAGAGGACCTAGGAGAGCGCACATCACTTCAGAGAAGTAACATGGATCCGCTCCACCAGGTCAACTCTACGGGTGAGTTTCATTGAAGAGCCGCTCCATGACTTTGTTCGGAGCTAACTTTGGCTTTCTTGATCTGAGTCTTGTCTTTTTGACTTTACTCAAGGACCTGATTTCAACATCCTTCTTCCGAGGCTTGCTTTTCTGGCTTCACTCGAGGACTTGATTTGGTTGGAGATTTGACCGGTGAGGCTTGCCTTTTGACTTTGCTCAACGACTTAATTTGAGATTTTCTCCTGAGACTTGTCTTTGTGATTTTGCTCAAGGTTGGGTTGGAGCCCGGCTGTTGAGCCTTGCTTTTCTGGCTTCGCTCAACGGCTTATCATTTGGTCGATGAGGCCTGCCTCTTTGATTTTGCTCTTCGACCTGATCTCATATCTTTCTCCCAAGACTTGCCTTCCTAGCTTTTCTCGAGACTTTACTTGACCCCTTCCTCCTGAACTTTGCCTTTTTGGCTTTCTTCAAGATTCGATGGGGGATTATATTGCTGAGGCGGACCTTCTTGTTTTTGCTCAACAACTCGGCTTTGATATTTGCTCGATAAAGCTTGCCTTTCTGGCTTCGCTTTTCGACCTGATTTGGTACCTTTCTTTCGAGACTTGCCTTCCTGGATTTTCTCGAGATTTGATTTGGCATCTTCCTCGAGAATCCTGCTTTTCTAGCATTATCCAAGATTCGATGCTGGGGGTGTCCGGCGGCAGAACACCCCCATTGGGGGTGGCCCTGCGTAGAAACACCCCGCTGGGGGTGTCCTGGCGGCAGAAACCCCCCGCGGGGGGTGTCCTGCATAAGGGTGTCCTACGCAAGAACACCCCGGGTTTTCTTTGTTAATTTTTTTGTGTCAACATAACCATGCATTGAGGTGACGTTCAAGTAAACTACAATTTCTCATTAATCTAATTTATTTACATTCAAATGCATGTCCACTGATTTTGATGATGTATTGGTATTTTTTTATAATTTTCTATTTTTTTCTTGCCTTTTATCATATTTTTAATGGGTTTTTGCATGTTTCGACTGGTTCGGACCCTCTCGAAACCGATACTGAAACCGACACCCCCATCCTTGCACTCTATTGCTAAATCCAAGTATCGGGCCATGGCCCATGGCCCTACTGAATTATTGTGGTTGAAACTCTTGTTGCAGGACCTAAGTGTCACCGTTATTCTTCCACTACAGTTATATTGTGATAACGAGGATGCCATCATATTGCCAATAATCCTATCTAGCATGATCATACCAACATGTTGAGATTGATAGGCACTTTGTTCATGAATGGCTGGATAGTGGGGAGTTATCCTTACCCTATATTCACTCTGCTGATCAAGTAGCTGATGTGTTCACTAAGGGAGTCACCAAGGAGCTGCTACACTCAGTTTTGGGCAAACTGTGCATGTGAGACCTCCATGCTAAGCTTGAGGGGTGGTGTAGGGGTTAGATGGGTCTGTGCGCTGAAAGACCCATTCCCAGCCCCAATAAGATGGGTCCAGGTCACTTGAACTTGTGTTAAGTGTGTGTGTGAGTACATTTCATTACTGGACCCATTAGATTGGATCTGTTTTTAACTTAAATCTTTGTTTTTCTTATCTCTGTAATACCCCTGGTTAGTGTAATGTGTAAGGGTTCTTTTGGTCATTATTACTGATTAGGTTATAATAAAACCTATTAGGGTGTGTGTGGCCTCAATTGACACAGCCAAGGTTTGCCATATCGGATCTCAACTTCGCCTCGGAGGGTCAAAGATCTCGGGAGATTAGGATAACATAAAAGTGTGGATCACATAAGTTCACATAGATAATTTCTTAAGGAACATAGATAATTGCTTACATTCTCAAGTCTCAACCATGGATGACATAGGTTCACATATATCATACAACAAGAGTGTGGAATTGAGATTCAGGATGTGCATTTTTATTTTTCTCTCCGTAAGATTTTACATTAAGCATAAAAAAATTTAATTCATGACATGGGAACCCATGGCAAAATATCTTATTATCTGAATATCACAGTGGACCATGACTAAGACTTAGTTGCTGTCAGTAAGAGAGTGGCTCCTTAGAGAAGTCATATGCACGTTCGACTTTTTTCACCGGACTTTCGATTTTTAGTGTTTTATTAAGTTTATTTGAATTATGAATTTTTAGATAGGGCAATTATGAGGGATTAAAAAACGATATTTTGATGGAATCATCAAAATCACGATTTTCTTCTTAGATGAGAGACTTAACTTTTTGTTGGTAAGAGAGATGAATTTTTTTTTAGGTACTTCCTTATTTACATGTAATATCTTAAATAAATGAAACATTACTTAAATAATATTCAGGTAAATAAGGGATCCTGACAACCCTGCTTAAAGAGGGTCCTAACCCTGACTACTCATCTCAGCCTTCTCATTTCTCAGGAAGGGGCCGAGACCGAGATTCTCACGAGATTGCTTACCATGGACACAACCACCACCCACTTCTCCCATCTCGATTCCTCTCTCTCTCTCTCTCTCTCTCTCCCACTCTCTTTTGTCTTTTCCCACTATGCTGACAACATGAAATCTTTTTAATATGGTGACAATCATCGAAACACCATATGAAGTGTTGTGTTCCTTGACATTGTAACTTAAAAATAAAGGATCTTTCATTAAAAACTTTGATTCCCATGGACAAAAAGCCACAGTTGAACCAAATCAGTTGAGTTAGACCATGTTGGATTGAATTTGATGTATCTACCATGACCATCAGGCCAGGTACAATACCATACATATCACTGAGTCACTAACACAGCTAACATTACATATATTCACATTTGCATGTATATAGATGTTGAACCCTAAAAAGCGGTGATGGATGATACCAGAAGAAGTGCCGGGATCCATTTATAATGGTCCAACAGTTACTTAGGTAGCCCATTTTGGTTGCTTAAGCAATAAGAATGGAACCTCCTTTAAGGAACGTCTTGAAGGCAAAGTAACTTATTGCTTAAGGCAACCCCATGGTTGCTTAAGTAATATTGGGTCCAAATCCCCCCCCCCCCAAGCTAAGGAAGGCACCTATTTATTGGTAGCAAGCCCTCCAGCAGGCCAAAGTTCAAGAGAGCACAATTCTCCGCACAAGATACGACACGGAAGAAATCCGGCAGCACAAGGTCTATAAGACCAAGTACAGAGAACAAGTACAAGAACAAGTTCGCGTCAGAAGCTCTAAAGACTTGCAAATCCAATTCTCCGTCAGGCAGAACTCCGGGAGAAGTAGAACTTCCAGCACTTCTAGCAACTCAAACACCTCTAAATGGGGGTATATGGGGGCCTATTTATAGGAAAAAATCCCCTTCTCCCCTAACCGATGGGGGGGTACCATCGGTTAAGGGGATTTTCCCCCCCAACCTATGAAAGCACCATCGGTTAAGGGGATTTTCCCCCTAACGATGGTAGCACCCCCCCTTAACCGATGGGGGCACCATCGGTTAAGGGGGATATTCCCCCTAACGATGGTCTTACCATCGGTTAAGGGGTTCTCCCCCCTAACCGATGGGGGGTACCATCGGTTAGGAGGGGCGCCCACCCCATGCGCATGTAAGGGGGGGGGGGGGGGGCCTTCCCCTATAAAAGGCTCCCTACTCCCCCTCTCCCGAGTGGTGCAAAAAAAAAGGGCCCCTCTCTCGCCCTTGGCGCAGTCCTCTCCCCCGGGTCCCCTGCTGTCCCAAAAATCAGAAAAATTCCAGAAAAATAGCAAGAAGCATTCTCTCCTCCCAAACTCCCCTTCTTGTTCCACAAATCTCCCTGCTCGACGTGAGGGTAACGGCCCTTCCCCCCGCGGTGTGAAAAGCGTGGAACAATCCAAAAAGCGGAAAGAACCGAGAGATCGCCTCCATACGACACCGACATCTCCTCTATCCCCCTCCATGCTGAGCTAGCCTCCATGGAGGACCTTTAAAAAAATCATAGCGCGGTCCCAACCCCCACATCGAGCAAGACTCAGTGGGGGAGATATCCTCGGGGTTAAATACCATCCATATCGAGCAAGACTATGGATATACGATATTTAAATACCCTTGTTCTCGTGCTCTAAATGCCTCCATATTGAGCAAGACTCTATGGGTATGCGCATTTAGATGGCATATGTTCTCCCCGCCCGTCGAACAAGACTCCGGGATGGTGGATCTGTGCTTATATGTATATGTTTCTTAGAGGAGACTCTGCCCAAGCGGAGGTTCTGCCCAAGAACATATCGTATAATCACAAATTTGTGCTCATATGTATATGTTTCTTAGAGGAAACTCTGCCCACGCAGAGATGCCGCCCAAGAACATATCCATAGAACTACAATTTGTATTATATGTATATGTTCTTGGGGGAAACTCTGCTAAGCAAAGGTTCTGCCCGAGAGCATATCCATATAATCACAAACTCGTGCTCATATGTATATGTTTCTTAAGGACACTCTGCCCAAGCGGAGGAGGTTCTGCCCGAAAAACATACTCATATGTCATTACTCTGTGCTTATATGCATATATTTCCTAAAAGAAACTCTGCTCAAGCGGAGATTCTGCCGGAAACACATCCATATATTCACAAATATTGTGCTATTATATATTATTATATATATATAATATATATAATATATATATATTTCTTAAAAAGAAACTCTGCCCAAGCGGAGGTTCTGCCGAAAACATATCCATATACTCACAAAGAGTTGTGTTCATACGCGTATGCTCTTTGGGAGAAACTCTGCCTAAATAGAGATCCTGCCGAAAATATATCCATATGTTCACGAATTTATGTTCATGTGATATGTCTTTTAAAGGAAACCTACCCAAGCAGGGGTTCTGCCCAAAAGTGTATCCATGTGTCCATAACTACACACATACATATGTGCGTATTTATGGGGACACTCTGTCACATAGGGACTTGTTGAACCCGAAAAATATCGGGGCTTAAACAAACCCCGGGCGACAAACACGCCCTGGTGGGGGAACCGGGAATAAACTCCGATCCCCCGCTCGGACATCGGAAACAAACGAGCCCGACTGCTTGCGTCAATCCGGAGTGGCCCGGAAGCTAGATGCCCAAGAAGCTCGTCGACGGCGAAGAGTACGTACCCCGGATGCCAGGAACCCCGTGTCCGGATCAACGTTCGAAACCCGCCCGAAGCCGAAAGGTTCGGAGAAGTCAAATGCACGTGCCTCCAGAAAACGGGGACAAACGCACGTGGGACGGCCGAAGAAGCACAAGCGACGCACGTGTGCACGCACGCGGCACGGCCGTCAACCAACAAACCGGGCACGGGAGGCCCACAGAGCTCTCTCCTGGGAAATACACAGGAAAATACAAAGAGAAGAAGGCCCCACTCCATTATATATAGGTGGTGGGCCAAAGGGAGGCCCCAGGAGGGCCGCCGGTCAGCCCCCCGCCAGTGGGGGGGGGGGGGTGCGGTTCGCTCCCCCACAGGGGGCGCCGGGTCGGCCCCCCGACAGGGGGAGGGCCGCCGGTCAGCCCCCCCGAGCCCCCCCGCCAGCAAGGGGGGGGGCCGCCAGTTCGCCCCCAGCAGGGCCGCCGGTTCGGTCCCCCCAACAGGGGGGGGGGGGGGGGCGCCGGTTCAGCCCCCCCGCGCCAGCCGGGAGGGGGCGCCGGTTCGGCCCCCTGGCGGGGGGGGGGGGGGGGGGGGGCGCCGATTAGCCCGCGCCAGCAGGAGGGGGCGCCGGTTCGGCCCCCTGGCAAAGGGGGGGCCGCCGGTTAGCCCCCTGCCAGCCAGGAGGGGCGCCCAGTCGCCCCCCCCCCCCCCCCCCCCCCCGCCAGGCCAAGAGGGGCGCCAGTCAGGCCCCCCCGCTAGCCAGGAGGAGCGCTGGTCAGGGTACCTGACTGGCGCCCCCTCCGCCAGTCCGGCTCCTCGTGAAGCACCCCGCCGATCGCTCCGCCTCGACGCTCGTGGCGTCCAAGCCTCCGCCGGGAGGGTACCCCCGCCGTATGCCCCCCACAAAACCTATAAATAGGGGGCCATACCCCCATTGCAAACACACGCCCAGAGGCCTACAAGCTTGCAAAGACACGCCGTTAGGCCCATACGCTCACCAGCCCACTGCTAAGGGAGCTATCCGTGCGCGAGCTTAAAATAGGCCGCACGTGCTCGGGAGAAAGTCCTTGGCGTCCCGTGGTGTGCTGTCCTCCGTGGTCGGGCCCTCCTGCGCCTCGTCCGTGAGAAGACACCACAGGTTGTCACATGACTCCCATCATTCATGTTTAAGTCCTCCGGTGTCATGAAACGACACACGTAGAGGCACATGTTTAAGTCCTCCGGTGTCATGAAACGACACACGTAGAGGCACGTGTTTAAGTCCTCCGGTGTCATGAAACGACACACGTAGAGGCACATGTTTAAGTCCTCCGGTGTCATAAAACGACACACGTAGAGGCACATGTTTAAGTCCTCCGGTGTTAAAAACGACACACGTAGAGGCATGTTACCCTGTGGAGGCACAAACACCCCATTGGTAACACAAATGTACTCATTACCATGTAAACGCCTAACGGAGGCACAAACACCCCGTTGCGAGCGTAAATGTAAACGGTACAAATGTATGCTTGAATGAAATTGTGGAAATTTACTTGTCATCTGTTTTCTTTAAACTTCGGCATATGGTCTTTTAGCAAACATTACGCATCGAAGGTATTCGAGTTTTGCACTCGATGTAAATGAAACATCGACTTCGGTCGGTGGGGAACGGTCCAGTACACGATCACTCCAATCACCCTGAACGCGAGCGCACGCGGAAAAAAAATAAATAATGAAATGAAATTTGAGGGTATCAGGGTTCGCACCCAATACCCCTCGTAAAATAAATATCTTTGTTTGTTTCTCGTAAACGTCTGGCACGCCCGCAAAAGAAAGCGAAAAAGAACGATGAACAGGAACCCTCCGGGGCGAAATTCATTTAGAAAAGAAAGAGAAAAAAAATCCACGTTCCAACAATCTGGCACGCCCGGTGGGACTGTTCCTGCCTTCCATGCATATGTAAAAAGACCTTATGCCGATATAGAAATAAAAGATGACTAATTTCCACACCACAGGTACAAGGAGCAAAAGTCAGCACCAAACGCCCGTTCCCACCTGCAACTTCAAGCTCGTTCGATGGCCGCCGTCACCTACGGTCCTCTAGTCGTCGCCTGCCACGCCAAATGTGGCTACTTGACCACGCCGATCGTGTTCGGCGACTTTCCTGCTGTGGTGGGATCCCCCTACTTCCTAGGGGTGGTCCCCGCCGTCCAAGCAACGCCGGCGGCGACCCCAAAGGCAGCAACTAGGGGCACCAAACCCCGCCCAAGTCAAGGCCGAGTCTTCTCGGTTAACACCATCTCTTGCGTCGCGGTCTCCAGAAAACAGGGACAGCGCCAAGGACGCAGGGGCAGCAAGCCCCGCGCAGTCGTCTCCAACTCCGGCAAGACCGTGCTTGTGGGAGACATCCGCGTCAGGCTCGATGGAGGCGAGCCGATATTGCCCCGGGACAGAAGCGTCCCTACGGTGGCAGCCTCCAACAAATTCGCTCCCCTCCAAGGGATGCGTCAAGAAGATCGGGACTCCCCAAAAGGAGCCCGACAGGGGCAGGCATCAAGCTCGACGCCCCAGCTGCCTCGCAAAATGAGGCAAATGGGGTGACCAAGCAGGAAGCCCGCGAATCAAGCAAGCCCGAGCGGGCCAACCCGCCGAAGGCCCCAGGAAGGCAACTCCTGAGCGAGAAAAAGCTCAGGACCCCGAACTCCTCGTCCCCGCGGACAAAAACGCAGGGGCATTTATAGGAAGCCCAACTTCGTCTCCACCCAAGTGGAACCGCTGAAGGGGAGGCCGCGAGCCATGCTGGAGCTTCCGCACCTCGAGTCTCGTCTTCGAAAGACTGAGCGCCTTGGTCTTCACCAGGCTGGGAGCGGCAATCCGTCCAAGCGCTCAGAAGCCCAAGAAGCGGAAAGTGCAGCAGACGTCTGAAGAAGGTGGAGGTATGAAAATCTTCACCTGCTATGCTTCCGGAAGGGAAGCAGCTGGGCCATCCGGCATCCCTGCAGGAGCGCTCAGGATAAATGAATCCGGACAGGACGACGAAACCGTCCTCCGGTACACCCGGAACGCTGCAAGAAGACCTCTCCAAGGGCAGCAAGGCAGTCAAGCCGGGCCCCTAAATCAGGGGCAAATTCTCGAGCCTCCACTCGAGCATGACCAAAGACCCCTTCCGGGGCAGGTCCAGCTGGACCTCGAAGGAGGGGAAGAAGACGAAATCGCCAGTCTCCATCTCGGAGATCAACAGCTGCCGGCTGACGGGGATCAAACCGAAGTGTTCCTCATGCAGCCAACCAGAGCCGCCTTCCAAGCAATGACGGACGATGCCAAGTATGATTTCATACAGCGTTGGCAGGCTGAAATGGCCAATCTCCTGACAGAGCGGGGCAACAGGCAGGGGCAAACGCGCCACGCCGCCAAGTGCCGACGGCAAACCAAAATGCTCGGGAAGACATCAACAAGGCGACCTACCCGATGCCAACCTACGCGCAGCCGCGGTCAACGACTATACCATCGATCCGGTCCAACAGCAACGCAGGGGCATAAACTCCCAAGCCTCCGCGGCTGAAGATATCGTCGCCCAGCGACAAATGATTGAAAAGATCGTGGACGACCGCTTCGCTCAACGAGGCGAGGGAACTGCCACTGTAGATCTCTACAGTGTGCCATATCCCGTCCACCATCAATTCAAGAAGCTGCCACCGGACTGCCTAAGGCGCCAAAGTTGCAGAAGTTCGACGGACAGGGCTCGCCAAACGAGCACCTGGCCTACTATATAACGCTATGGAGAGTTGGCATTCGATGAATCCTACCTCCTCCGTTACTTCGCAACGTCCCTGACGGGTACCACCTTCCAATGGTACTCGAGGTAAGGGCCCAATTCCATTGTCGACTGGGCCGACCTCCAAAAGAAATTCATCGGACTGCTTCCAAACGGCCGAAAGAAAGGTGTCACTCGCAGAGCTGTGCTCCCTCAAGCAAAGAAAAGGAGAGAAACGGCACTCGACTTCATCAAGCGGTGGCGTGACTTCAGCATGAGGTGTGACAACCCCCCGACGCAAGAAGATGCCATAACTATCTGTCAACGGGCTTGGCGGCGCAGATAAGCGAAAAGCTGCTGGGAACAAACATCAAGGGTTTTGACCAGCTCAATGTGGTCGTGGCAGAGATCGAAATGTTCTTCGCCGATAACCGATGCAAGCTCCTCCGAAAATCAAGCCGGGTAAGGAGCGCGCCGTTGGCAAAGAAGCCAATGTTGTGGACTTCGCCCCGCAAAGTAAGGGGAAGAAGATCATGGCCTCCGGCGCTCCAAGCAAGAAGGCGGAAGAAAAACCGCCTCCAACTTCACTGCCACAACGTATAAGCACGCCGTATTCCTTCAAAAGGGACCATACGAAGATGCTCTTCAAGCTAGCATGAAGAATGACTTGCTCACGCTTCCGGCAATGAGAAGACTAAGTGAAGCAGATAGAGTGGATGAGCCGAATTACTGTCTCTACCACCGCATGCTGGGGCACTCTATTGAAGACTGCTACGTCTTCAAAAATGAAGTACAGAAGCTGATCCAGAGTCGCCTCGTCACCATGCATGAACATTTGGTCGATCCTCCGCAGCCCCATGCCTGGGACCAATTGAGGCAGTCGGCCAACGTCATTCATATCAATGCGCCGCCTCCTGAACCTGAAGACCCCGAGGCAAATCCTTAGGATGCTCATTCCACAAACGGATGGGAAGGGGATCATCCCTCAGCGTCGGAGCGCAGGACATGGTCGGAGACAGTGCAAAACCTGGAAAGACAGGTCCAATCTCTGCGGCACGGTCAGCGCCAAACACTGATGTACCTAAGGACCATGCAAGAAAGTCTGACGACCCTCCAGCAAGGACTTCAGGGGCCTGTAGGCACACCTACACCCCGAACGCGCCCCCCCTGCGGGGGGTGGATCTCGGAGGAGTCTTCAAACCCGTCTGATGATGACATCGCCGGAAGATTATATTCCTTCCCGCGCCATCGGACACTGGCGCTCTACCGTACCTGCCTGCGAGCGGGACTACTGGGTTGCCAGCCGCCAACAAGCGTCCCGCCGAACTACTGCATATACCATTAAGATGCAGGGCATGCTCTGGAGGACTGCTACGTCTTTAAAGACAAGGTTGAAGCATGGGTCAACCAAGGGATCATCGACCTGGGTAACTCCCGCGTCAACCCGCCGCAGCCTCACATTCGCGAATGGACAGACCATTCAGCCGACGTTGTCACACACACAGTCAACGTCATCGACCCGCCGGAAATTTAACACCAGTGGCATTCACTTTCCCGGACCCGGATATGACAGAAGGCGGTTCATCGGGCGAAGCCCCCACTTGGTGGTGCCCGGGAGGGCGAATTCCCCACACAGTCGCTTGGCGACCGGAATATTGGGGAGATCTTCGAAAAGCTCCTGCAGCAAGGTGTCGTGATGGCCCACACACCGCCGCCGACGTACACTGAAAGGGAGTTGAATCACCCTATGTACTGTCGATACCATGCCGTGTTGCTGCACCCTACGGACAGGTGCCCTGATGTCCGGGATTGGATCGAGTCCTTATCTGGAAGGGGAGAATCGATCCGGAAGGTAATTCCATGGTCCTGATGAGAGCCAGGGAAGCAGCCCAGCGGGAATTTAAGAAGAAAGCGACTATATGCGCTTCAAGAACCTCAAAGCCCCCGAAGCTGATGAACGAGGATGGCTCATACCGCCGATACCGTCCATAGCTGACACTGAAGGCGTGAGTTTGGGGCGGCAATTCAGGAACATATCCCGAAAGAGTAGCCCACCTCAAGATACAATCAAGAGGATCCGGATATGACAGAAGTCGGCTCCTCTGACGAGGCCCCTGCCTATGGGACTCGGGGGCGAGTCTCCCGATCCCTTTGCGACCGCGAAGACCGGGGAAATCTTCGGAAGACTCTTGCAGCAAGGCTGTGTAAAGGCGCATAGGCCGCCACCAACATACACGGAGAGGGAAATGAACCACCCCATGTATTGCAAATACCATGCCATGCTGCTGCACCCTACCGATATGTGTCTGATTGTTCGAGACTGGGTCAAATCCCTCATCCAAAAGGGAAAGATCGACTCAGAAGGCAATCCGATAACCCAGTCCGAGGCCAGGCAAGAAGCCCAGCAGCAACCCATCGGCGGGCGAAAGAAGGGGTCTCGACAACACCAAGTCCCCTCCCCATGAAAAAACTCTGGAAAATAGGAGTACGGGGCAGCGCTTCGAAAATTCGCCTCCTCAAATACTCAAGCGGCAAGATAAAGACCACAGGGGCAAGCAGCCAGTGAGGGACGGCCACCAAGAGGCAAGCCCCTACTGGGCCGAATTCCAAGAATTGCCGCCCGAAATAATCGAACAGGCAATCGATTCTACTTTCCAGCACCAGCTAGATGAAGTTGGCTGGACCACTGTGGCCTCCAGAATGCCCCTCACTGGCATTCCCTAAAAGGGGAGGGTCACACAGCCCCCGCCTGAGAGGACGCCTCTTGGGCGCCCAAAGCAGCAAAGGAGCTCACGCCGCTTGAAATGGCGCGAGCGCTGAAACGAGAGAAGAACAGGCAAAAGAACATGAAAAGACGCCTGAAGGAGCGAGCCGAGCAAGCAAAGGCCGCAACGACCCCAGCGAGCTCACTCCACTCCAGAAGCTGCAAAAGCTCATTGATGAGTTGGAGGAGTATATCCCCTCCAAACCCACTTGGGGAGTCCCTTTGGACATATATCCCGTGGGAAGAAATGGAGCGCCAAACAAGGCTCAAAAGCTGGCTCCACCAAATGCTACAAAGGGCTCAAGAATGTGCGAGAAGCTGCCTCTACCCGAAGAACTGGCCATCTTCTATAAGGAAGATGAAATCACCATCGAGAAGTTGGAGGAAATGCTGAAAGACTTCTCGTGCAACATGGTGTCGATACCGCCGCCTGCGCGCTTGCAATCACCGGCTGTTACGCCTCCTGTGGCGACATACCGGTGCCGCAACCGAGGCAAAGGGGGGCCGTGGACGAGGAAAGAAATTCGCCCCGTCCCTCGGCGAGAAGGCCAACTCGCCCAACCTTAGCAAGACTATCGTCTTCCGAGGAGAAGAACCTCAGCCTGCCCCAGAAGTGGAGGTACGGGCGAACTCCTTCATCTTCAACCCATCTGAAGAAGGAAGAAGAAGAGCAGCAGGATATCGCTAGTGGGCTCTCCGACCGGAGGGCCACCCAGCCAGTCGTCTTCGTCTCGTCCGACGAAGAAGAGTGTGGGGGGTGGGCGATCCCCAACAAGCCCTCCAACCGGAAAGCTCTCGAATCGGCCGACCGGCCCACTCCACCCAGAAGTGGCAAAGAAGAAACTACTGCCCCAGAGGAGGATAGCCTGAGGTCGTTGTTCGAAGAAAAGCCGAGGGACAACCAGGGACAAGACGGGTCAACCAATTCGGGCAACCGATAAAAGCCCTGGAGATATTGTCCCGCCATTGGATCAACTCCGTGCCCGGGCTGACCGCAAAATCATACAGCATATGAAGTGGTTTCCAACCAACATCACCATATGGGACGCCATTGCCTGGAGCAAAGAGTTGAGAACGGCGCTCGTCAAAATCCTGCAAGAGCCTGAGGTCTACGAAGCTGACGTAATCGAACTCCAGGCCCAAGCCCTCGAAGCATTGGTGGCGGAGGTAACCTTCTTCGACAAGGACATGCTGTTGCCAACGCTGTACCACAACCGCCCGTTGTACATGCAAGGAAAAGTCAGTGGGCAAGAGCTCAACCGAATCCTGGTTGACCCCGGGGCGTCGATCAATATCATGCCTCTGAAGACTTTCAAGTCTTTATATCTCACGCCCTACTTGCAAAGGGTAAATGATGTCAGAATCGCTAGATTCAACCAGAATTCTGAAAACGCCTTGGGAAAGGTGGAAGTACAGCTGGCCATGGAAGGCTTCACCACCAAGGTCGTGTTCTACATCATAAATGCGAACACGTCTTACAAGGCTCTCCTGGGAAGACCCTGGCTCCATGAAAATCGGGTCATCCCCTCAACTCTCCATCAGTGTATAAAATACATCAAAGAAGGAGAGCAACATACAGTCTTCGCCGACCGGGCTCCTTTCCGCCCAAATGAATGCAATTTGGCGGATGCCCAGCTATACTTCGGCGAGCCTCCCGGCAAGCCAACATCCGCATCAAAAGGCAAAGAAAAGCAAAATGCCGATGCGGGTCAAGCGAGCCAAGATCGGGACGAGGAGGAGCTCTTCACGGTCAATAAAGACCTCCTTGAAGCTCACCGGCTCAGCCGCCTCGCCGAATCCACCACGTCCGGGCCAGTTGCCCGAAAGGCGTGAAATCAACTATAAAGCAAACGCCGTCGGCGAGATCATCAACCGAAGCATCTCCTTGCCACCAGCGTACATGCAGCTGCCCTTCCATAGGGAAAGCAATGGGTGGAGCGACTAAAGACATTCATTGTCACCCATTACAGAAATGATAGTCTCAAGAAAGGCGAGACGCCGAAGCCAATCATCTTCTACAAAGGGGACCCGCTCCCATATGGGCCCTCGAAGACGACTTCGCTGGAGCCGAACGACTCAAGTCGCCCCAGAGCCCGTCCAAGAAGATGGACGACATGCCCGAGCACATCAAGCAATTGTGCCAAAGGCAAAAGATTGCACAATGCAAGACCCCTCTCGACGGGAGTACTTCCATCAGCTGTGGTACCCGAAGCAACTCCGAGGCAACCCCCCTATTGTGCAAAAGACACTCGGGGTTGGGCTATGGTCAGGCGGCGGAATGCGAGCCTACTATACGGTCAACACCGTTGGGCTCGCGCCCTCACCTAATCAGTGTCCTTCCGACGGCAATCGCCTACCCCGCCTACAAAGCCGCAGCAAGGGGGGCCGCCCTCGTCCTATCAAATGGGACGTCGTGTCACGAAGCACCTCAAAGCGAAGGGGATCATTTCTGGCCGATCACAGAAGAAGGCTTCAAAAACTATGACGTCCATATTGCTGACTCCGATGAAGAAAATTTTCATCGACCTACAGCCAGCACCCCGTGAACTCGAAGACGACGGGCAAGCTACTGTCGACGAACTGGTCGAACTTGACCTCGGGGAACCAAAAGAACCACGACCAATCTTCGTCAGCCCTCTTGAACGAGGAAGAAAGACAGTCATACCGGCAACTCTTACTGGAATTCAAAGATTGTTTTGCGTGGACATACAAAGAATGCCAGGCCTGGACCCCTCCGTGGCTGAGCATGAGTTGTCCTACTCCCCACAGCGAAGCCGGTCAAGCAAGCCCAACGGCGTATGCGCCACGAGCTGGAGCTGAAAGTAAATGCCGAGGTGGACAGACTTCTCCAAGTCGACTTCACCGAGCCATGCATCTATCCAACTTGGCTGGCCAATATAGTGCCGGTCAAGAAAAAGAATGGTCAAGTCCGGATCTGTATCGACTACAGGGACTTGAACAAAGCCTGCCCGAAGGATGACTTCCCGGTCCCGATCACAGAAACTATGATCGATATGACCATCGGGCACGAAGCACTATCCTTCATAGACGGGTCGTCGGGTTACAATCAAATCCGTATGGCTCCCAAAGATAAGGGTCATACCGCCTTTAGGTCCCCCAAAGGGATCTACAACTACAAAAGAATGCCCTTCGGCTTGAAGAACGTCGGAGCCACCTATCAACGAGCCATGACCAAGATTTTCGATGAAATGCTCCATGCCTCGGTCGAGTGCTACATTGATGATTGGTCGTCAAGACCAGAGGCGAAGACCACCTAGCGACTTACGTCAGGTCTTCGAAAGACTCCGCCAGCATCAGCTGAAGATGAACCCTATGAAATGCGCCTTCGGCGTTTCGAGCGGCAAATTCCTCGGCTTCGTTGTCAAGCACCGCGGGATAGAAATTGATCCCGTCAAAATCAAAGCTATCAGAGAGTTGCCGCCGCCGAAAACCTTGACGGAGCTGAATCTCTCCAGGGAAGGCTGGCCTACATAAGGCGGTTCATCTCCAATCTCGCGGGTAGATGCGCCCCCTTCAGCAAATTAATGAAGAAAGGAGCCCCATTTGTATGGGACCAAGAGTGCCGAGATACTTTTGAAGAATCAAAGAGTATCTCCTTACTCCTCCCGTCTTGGGAGCCCCGGTGAAGATAAGCCGCTCATCCTCTACATCGCGGCCATGGAAACATCGCTGGGGGCGCTCCTGGCGCAAATAAACGAGGAAGGCAAGGAGCAACCACTCTACTACCTTAGCAGAATGCTGGTGGGTCCGGAGCACCGATATCCCCCAACGGAGAAAGTGTGCCTGGCATTGATATTTGCCGTCAAAAAGTTACGGCACTACCTCCTGGCCCATCAAGTCAGCCTCATCTCGAGGATAGACCCGCTAAAAGCGCTCCTCACCCAACCTGTGTTGTCAGAAAGGATGGGAAAGTGGGCCCTTCTCCTCCTCATGGAGTTCGATATTACCTTCGTCCCGAGAAAAGCGATCAAAGGGCAAGGTATGGCGGATTTCCTGGCGGCGCATCCGCTCCCAGCCGGTTCTCCCCTCGAGTTCAAGCTTCCGGAAGAGGAAACGCTCTCATCCCCTCACGGGGAGGGGACCCAACAAAAAGAAGTCCCCGTTCGAGAAAGTGGAATACTCTCGCCATAGAGTTACCACATTGGGAACTCTACTTTGATGGCGCTTCCCAGGTGCTCAAGCAAACTGACGGCACCACAACTTAGACCTCCGGAGCGGGCATTGTCCTGGTGACTCCACAAGGGGGAATACTGCACAACTCATGTGCACTCATGAAGCCGTTGACCAACAATCAAGCTGAATATGAAGCGCTGATCGTGGGACTTCAACTGGCTGCCGAAATGGGCATCAAATGCATAAAAATCTACGGAGACTCGCAGCTGGTCATCCGTCAGGTGCTGGGGGATTACGACGTTCGAAAAAGAACTGATCCCCTATCATGCCAAAGTAATGAAGCTCCACGAGAGGTTCTATTGTTCGAAATCGGACATGTCCCTAGAGGGCAAAACTCTCAGGCGGATGCGCTAGCCAAACTGGCGTCTGCTCTAAAGCTCCCTCCTGAAGGGGAATTGGGCATAACTGTCCGACATAGGAGGCTGATGCCCAGCGTTCTTGAGGACGACTCCGACCCGGAAAATGCAGAGGTCAACGCCCTCGAAGAAGAAGCCAGTCAAGAAGAAGACTGGCGCCAGCCGATCATCCAAATAAAGAACGGTTGGCTACCCCCGGATCGGGCTGAAAGAATCCAGCTCCTGCGGCGGGCCACGTCATATCAAATGATCGGGGACCAACTATATCGGCTTGTCCATGAAAAAGACAAGTCTGTCCTCCTCCGATGTCTCTCCTCCAGAGAAGCCAAAGTCATCATGCACGAAGTCCACTCTGGACTGTGCGGAGCCCATCAAGCGGAGACAAGATGAAGATCAACATCAAGCTAAAAGGCTTCTTCTGGCCGACTATGTACACGGATTGCGTCCAGTATGCCCGCACGTGTCATCAATGCCAGGTCTTCAGTTCGGTGCCAAGAAAGCCGTCGAACGAACTGCATCCAACTGCCCCCACATGGCCCTTTGCCGAATGGGGAATGGATGTCGTGGGACCATTCCCACCATCCTCTGGCGGCCACAAGTTCATCCTGGCAGCCACTGACATTTCTCCCGATGGGCAGAAGCCGTCCCCCTCCGGGAAGTCACCGGGGTAGCCGTTGCAAAATTTGTCAAGCACACACCTGATCTACAGGTTTGGCACCCCTCATCGGATCGTATCAGATAACGGTACCCCTTCAAACAAAACGATATATGCGTTGGCGGCCAAATTCCAGATAGATTGGAGGACGTCAACGGTCTACAACCCTCAAGCCAATGGCCTGGCGGAAGCCTTCACAAGACCCTTTGCAAACTGCTTGCCAAGATAGTCGGCAACCGCAAACGTGATTGGGGGAAAAAGTGCACGAAGCGCTCTGGGCGTACCGGACGGTCTACAAGACCCCTACGGGTGTTCTCCCTTCTCTCTGGTGTACGGAGCTGAAGCCATGCTCTCCATCGAAATTGAAATGTCCTCCTACAGGGTAGCTGTCTATACCGATCTCCAGCCCGAGGAGCGACAAGAAATTGAAAGAAGGTTGGAGGAATTGTCCGACCTAGAGGGCAAAAGATTGGAAACATATCACATATCAATCCTACCAAGCCCGCATGACCCGAGCCTACGACAAGTTAGTCAGGCCTCGCGTCTTTAGAAAGGCGATCTGTCATGGTCAAGCAAAGAGAAGTCATGGCAGGCAAATCAAGTGGTAAACTCCAGCCAAATTGGCGCGGACCAACGTGGTCACTGGAGTGTATGAAGGCGGGGATACACGCTGGCGACACATGCCGGCGATCGCCCCTTTCCACCACTAAATGGCAGCATTTGAAAATGTACTTTGCCCCTGAGCATGAGTTCCCCGAGCTGCCGCCCTCTGATCCCCTTACAGCCGAATCAGGCTAGGGTTGGGCATATGTGCCCATGTCAAAAAAAAAAAAAAAACAGGGAAGGGACTAAAAATTATAATATGTAATGACGTCCCGGCAGACTTGGTCCCTCCCCAAAAGGAGTGCCCGAGAGCAAAGAGCCTATGAAAAAAAAGAGAAAGAAGAAGGGATGATGGTGAAATTTTCTCATTAAAAACTCCTTCTGGGTCAGCAAACCGCCCAGGTCGACCAAGTCAAACCCTATAGCCACAAACCCCAAAAGGGTCGGTATAAACTCCACTCCTTCTTGGTCAGCAAACCATCCAGGTCGACCAAGTCAAACCCTATACCGCAAACCCAAAAAAAGGGTCGGTTATAAACTCCTTCTTGGTCAGCAAACCATCCGGGTCGACCAAGCCAAATCCCTTAGCCAGCAAACCCCAAAACGGTAGGCTAACCCAAACCCTATAGCCGCAAACCCCAAAAGGGTCGTTATAAAACTCCTTGGTCAGTAAACCATCGTGGTCGACCGTCAAATACCTTAGCCAGCAAACCCCGAAAAGGGTCGGCTAAAACTCCTCCTTGGTCAGCAAACCATCCTGGTCGACCAAGTCAAAACCTTTAGCCATAAACCCCAAAAAGGTCGGCTAAGCATTGCCCCCTCAGCCAGTAAACCTCCATGGTAGGATGTGCCGTCTTTGGCCACTAATCATAATGGTGGGCTAAAGCCAAACGGCGAATCCCCTAGCCAAGGTTCCGCAACTCGCTTCGGACTCCAAGCTCAAAAAAAAGAGGCTAAAAACAGAGATGTCCCGGCCGACTTGGTCACACTCCCCAAAAGGAGTGCCCGAGGGTAAAAATGCCTGAAATCCAACTGAGGTGAAAACCCGAAAGGGCGCCTCAGGCAAAATGGATAACCCCTCAACGTGAAAAACCCGAAAGACACTTTGGAAAAGCTAGAGGGGGCTGGTTTCTGTGAAAACCCGAAAGGGCGCAGGAGTCAGTAATGTGAAAAAAAAAAGAGAATCGTCATCAAATCAAAATCAAATCATACTTATCAAGCATGTTTCGCGCGGCCAGTGAACAAAATGCTAGCTGTGCCCCTATTCTGCTTGGTGGGTAAACCGAAATGGTAGATCAGCTATTTCCTTTGACCAACAAACCCCTGGGTCGTTCAAACCTAAACCCTTAGCCGAAAAACCCAAGAAGGTAGCTATCCTCTTTGACCAGCAAACCTCCGTGGTCGGTCAAACCTAAACCCTTAGCCAGAAAACCCCAAGAAGGTAGGCTATCCTCTTTGACCAGCAAACCTCCGTGGTCGGTCAAACCTAAACCCTTAGCCAGAAAACCCCAAGAAGTAGGCTATCCTCTTTGACCAGCAAACCCTGTGGTCGGTCAACCTAAACCCTTAGCCAGAAAACCCCAAGAAGTTAGGCTATCCTCTTTGACCAGCAAACCTCCGTGATCGGTCAAACCTAAACCCTTAGCCAGAAAACCCCAAGAAGGTAGGCCATCCTCTTTGACCAATAAACCTCTGTGGTCGGTCAAACCTAAACCCTTAGCCAGAAAACCCCAAGAAGGTAGGCTATCCTCTTTGACCAGCAAACCTCTGTGGTCGGTCAAACCTAAATCCTTAGCCACAAAACCCCAAGAAGTAGGCTATCCCGTTTGACCAACAAACCTCCGTGGTCGGTCAAACCTAAACCTAGCCAGCAAACCCCAAGAAGGTAGGCTATCCTTTTGACCAACAAACCTCCTTAGTCGGTCAAAACCAAAACCCTAACCATCAAACCCCAAGAAGGTAGCTATCCCGTTTGACCAATAAACCTCCGTGGTCGGTCAAACCTATGGGTGTTTGGGAGCAATTTTTTCAAAAAAACTATTTCTATCTAAAAAATTATGTTAGATTCGTTTTAATTTTAAATTTAAAATTATAGCAACGTGGTGTCCTCCGTTGGTAAAAATATCCAAATTTTAAAAATTATGTTAGTATGTTTGGGACGGGGTGTGGGGGGGGGGGGGGGTTGGGGCGCCGGGCCGGGGGGTCGGGGCCGGGTTGCGCCGGGGCTGGGGGGTTGTGGCCAGGGTCGGGGA
>JACBKR010000148.1:0-87063 GCA_014218235.1 Colocasia esculenta | reverse complement strand
CCAATTGAAGGATCAATAAAAGATGTGGACAAGATCTAGAAGGGGAGGGTTGAATAGATCTATGCCAACTAATGCGGAAGCTAAACCAATTTTGAGAAGACCTTTGAATCAGAGTTAGATTGAAAGCAAATTTCACAGATCTGAAGAGCGATTAAGTGAGTTAAGCAATTGGAGTGTAAGCAAGGTGATTAGATAGATTCGAACGATCCTATGCATTCATCTAACGAAGAGTAAATTCAAACCACAAACAGCCCAATGCATAGAGATTTTTGGTGGTTCGGAAATCACACCACGTGACTCCTACATCCACCCCTCACACCAGTGAGGATCCACTAAACAAACTGGGTAACACAACCCACACTGGAGCCTGACAACTCCAAATGAGTTAGAAACTCACACACTACTAGAGAAAGACTACTCTAGAATCTGAGCAAGATGCTCAACAACGCAACTGAGTACGACGACTCTAAACCCTGAGCACAAAGGCTCACAACCACTTGCTAGAACAGAAACAATAAGATCCAGATCCTCTAGCAATGATCTGATCTATTAGGCCAATTCAAGAAAATTGATGCAATAGATTATGCACAATTTCTAGAATAGCCTAGAAGAAATAAGAAAGACTCAAGACATGAGGTTGACAGTTCTTGTTCTTCAATAAAACTCTCTTGTAGAGGCAGAATTGGAAGGATCTTGATCACTTGAAGACCCTTGGCCGATGCTCTGCAACTTTGATCTTGTGATCTCCTTGAGTGCTTCACAATTGCTGGCTTCTACTGGATCTGCTCCGTTGAAGTTGATCCTAATGCTTCATGTTGGTCAATCTTCGATTCTTGTGCTTGGAGAAGTGTGAATTGGGGTGTGGAAGCACAGGAGGAAGCAAAACAGGGAGGAGAGACTCTCTTGCCGCTACAACCAGTTTCTGGAGGCTCTAAGAAGGTTCTCTTTTTGGATGGATGCCCAATAGGAGGGTATTTATACCCTAAATAACCTAAAGATACACTTGGGGTACATGGGCACAAGATCCAAGATTGATCCAACATCTCCCTAGGGTGCACGTGTCCAGGAGGAAGTTTAAGTCACAGAGATTCCGGAGTGTGTCTGTAAGGCCCTCGAATTTCTGTTGCATTATTGTATTTGTCTATGTATGTTGTGCTTGTGTATGTATATACATACTACGTAGTACGTATTAATTAGTACAATTACGTGTGCATATGTTTATACTAGATGTAAATAATGCATGTATTGAATGGTGATAGTATGAATACACTACCATATACATATTGCATGTATACATACATGGCATGCATGGTTTTCTGCATATTTAGAGTTCTGGCCGAAGGCCAGATTGGCATCAACCCTAGTCGTTGAGGTGATGTCAGCGTCCACCCATGGACGCCAACACTAATCCTGGCGTCTAACGATGTGGACGCCTATTTCTCTGACCTACATGCGTTGCAGAGCCAGAAATTCCGGAAACAAGGGAGCTCACCCATTGGGGAGCTGTCCCCAATGGCTCTGAGAGCCATCTTGTCACCTAGTGAGTGGGAGAGAGGCCTCTCCCATATATTGAACCCGGATCTGCCTTCCCCAACCCTCTCTTCACCCTTGCAAGAGAGAAACAAGAGGAAAAACCCTAGCTTCTGAGCTGTGAGGAAACCCCTCTTTGCAGCCCAAGAATCCAAACTTCTGAAGCTGGATCCGACCATCTTCCTCGACAAGAAGCTAGCTGGACTAAAGGAGAAGACCTCCCCGACGTTTCCTTGCTGTGGAGATCATCTAGGAGCCCAGAGGAAGGAGATCTTGGAGGATATTTTGCACCTTCTGGGACTGCCCAAGGAGTGCTTCACCAGTACTTTTGATCCATTGAAGCAATTTCCTAGAGGCAAGTGACCCTACCATAAGGTTCCGTATGAGTCTAGGACGGTTTTAGCATTTTTGGTGTATTTTGCTTCGTGTCCTTGACCCCCAAATTCACCCCAACTTGAGGGCTCAGGTGTGTGTTCTGCACAGACCTGCATTGACGGGAAGGTAACTGGACGCTGAGATTATGCTTGGTGTCCATCGACCATGCCGCTGACACTGAGTTAGCGGCCAGAGACCGCCGCCAAGTTCATCTGTACAGAACAGTGACCTGTTCTGCCCTTCCTATACAACTATTTTGGGTATGGTTTCCGTGATGTGGATATATGGTAACCCTATACACTATGTATACTGTTAAATGTGGTGCGTGGATGAGTGTGATGTGTGGTGGTGAATGTTAGAAATTATTCTCCCATGAAATTTCAAGCATGATTGTTGATAATCTTGCCAACCATGTTTTATGATTAGGACTAGTCTGAATGCCCTAAGTTTTGTCAGATCATGAAGATTAGTGGACCAGTATACGTATACTCAATTTTTGATAAATTGTCCATACTTGCATAAATTGCTAATAAATTCGGTTCGGTAAATAAAAAGGCATGCAAGAAAGATTGTGGTGATCGATCTATGGTTGTATGATTTAGGGAATTCTGTATCTCAAATCATGCATATAACAGTAGTCTCTGTTCAGACAGTAAGTGGCAAAAATGCATGATGGTGTTAAACTCCATATCGACCTAAATTGTGAATGGCATGCAAATAGGTATTTGATTTTATTTAAATTCTATTTAGCTCAGAAAAATCTGAAAAATTGAATGTATGACCTCGAACCCTAAAATAGCATGTGGTTAAAATTCAGGTCATTTGGACCAGTATATAAGGAGTTATGCATTTTTCCATGTGAAATGTAAAAACTATGTATGTTATCGTAACGTGGTTAGATATTGTTTAAACCCAACCTGATTGGTGATTTACAGTATGTTAAACTCCTGAAATTTGTAGTGCCATGTCAGGAAAAATAGAGATATGCATGTGAGTGAGAAAGTGAATGAGATGAAAAGTGATATGTGTAAAACTATGTGTAAAATCGGTAAAAATGTGTAATGTGTAACTGTGCCAATGTGACACCGCTTCCGTAGAGGGCAGTGAACTGTATCAGGGAAAAGTCTCCTTGAGAAAGTTCAATGTGTAAGTGACCCTAAGTGCATTAGGGGGAAATCCTGGAGGTGGACAAGTACCACTGGTTAGGGTGGAGACTTGTTCTCCCGGTCTGCGCAGTCCAAGAGTCGCCATTGTAATGCCTAGATGGCGTCTATGTGTAATGTGATGTGTATGTGTCCTTCTTTGGTGGTTTGGACTATGTGTCACGGCACCTAAAATGTGAAATGTGTAATGTGTAATGTGTATGTGTTCATGTGTTAATGTGTAAGTGAACAATGTGTGGAATGTATATGTGTAAAGTGCAACCATGTGAAAGGGAAACTTGTGTAAAGAAAATGTGAAACTAAAAATGTGAGAATATGAAATTAATCCATGTGGGACAATCTGAAACCATGTGAAATCAGTAAGTTCATGTTGTTATCATCATGTTTGTATGTGCAAAAATGTCTAGAATCATGTTAGGGGTAATTGATGAGCAGTGTACAAAATAGCATGATTGGGTGTTCACGTGCTATGTTTTAAACAACATTGTAACTCTCATACGTAGGTTTACAGCCATTAAAGCATGTGAAACCAGCAACTTAAAGCATGTGAAACTGTCTATGTATGAGCTTAAGAACATGTAAAACTCATGCTAGTTGTGTCTTCCTTCATATATGCACAATGTTCATGTTGGTAGCTCTCATGTCTTGGTTCTTTAAAGGCAAAATTTCACGAGTAAATCGAATAGAGAGCATGTGATAGGTAAGTTTTATTCTTAGAATCTGAAAGCATGATCCATGTATTAATTTGTAAAACTTTCAAATGACTAGCATGCCATGTGTTGAAAATTGTGAATGGGCATGTTGAAACCGCTATGACTTATACGTGTATGTTATGAGTAGTGTTGCTTGCTGAGTTTAGACTCACTCCTTGCTTCGGCGTACTGGTGTAGTTGGTGATGTGGCACCGTTTGAGGAGACAGTGGAGACGGACTCCGAGCGCGGAGATTAGTCTTTGGAGTTCTTTGTGACTTGTGCATTTCATAGTATGTAATTTGAACATTGTAGTAGAGTTATCATGAAAAGAATGTATAAGTGTGGACATTATGTATTTGAAATTTCAGCAGTTTAAATTATGTGAACTTTTAGCTCTTAATGTAATTGCGAATTTCATGTATGTTTAATGTGGATGATGAATAAATGAGGACAGTTGTCTCTTACTTCCGCTACTATGTTGTATATTCGCGTGTATCTCAGCTGTTTGTATCGTTTGGGTAAATGTCCCACTATGAGGACTCTCGCTATACCGACGTGGGTTCGTATAACCGTACGGTATAATGAGGGCCGTCACAGAGATTGGTATCAGAGCAATCGGTTGAGATTGCACATGAATATACCTAAGTCATCATCTTCATTGCATGCTAAGTATGTCCACATGTGTAGAGAACACTAATAGGAAGTGAAAGATAGATAAGAAAATGGTTAGAAAACTAGTAACCTAGCTCTAATAGTGGCTGAAATTTATTACAACCATGGCTTCGATGGTAGGCGTGGTGGAGCGTCGGCCCGTGAGGACGAGCCGCGACGTGATGAGCAGGCGGAGCAACAGGCCCCAGCACCACGAGGCCCTGTACTTCCCCCACCGCCGCCTGTGGATTACGGAGTATTCATGCAAGGTCTGGTACAAGCCATGCTGACGCAAGCTCATACCCAGGCAGCACTCCAGGCACAGTTGGAGGCCCAGGTAGAATAATGAAACAACTAGTAGTTGCTATTTAAATTGCATGATATGTTTATTGTGTATTGCCTATTGTTTAATGTAGCAGTCTCAGGCACCAGCTCAGGACCATGGTGGACCTCCCATCATGGAGCGATTCAAGAGGATGACCCCACCCTCTTTTAAGGGGGAGAGTGATCCATTAATGGCAGAAAGTTTGTTAAGGGAGACAGAGAAAATCTTCCGAGCCATCAGGTGCCCTGATGAGGATAAGGTGACATTAGCCACCTACATGCTATAGGTAGACTTTTAATTTTGTATGTTTGTATGTTCTGCTTAATTTAGAATTTTTTAGTTGGTGCTTATGAAGGAGTATTGCAGGAGAGAGCGGATGTATGGTGGTCCTCCCTACTACGTACACGCTTTGAGGACGGAGCAGTAGACGTGGCGTGGGACGCGTTCGTGAGGCAAGGCTCCATGACTGTACTGGAATATGAGGCAAGGTTTTATGAACTTTCTAAATTTGCACCGCATATCGTAGTAGAAGATGAGTGCAGGAAGATGAAGAAATTCGTGATGGGACTCAAGCCATCACTGCGGACGAGACTCATGGCGTTTGACCACCGCAATTAGACGAGGCCCTCAGTGCTGCCTGCAGGCAGGAGGGAGAAATGGAGCAATATCTGGAGGAAAAGAAGGCTTCGCAGAAGAGGCCAGCAGCGACGTTCCAGCGGTAGGATAAGAAGAAAACAGTTTACCAGACACTGCAGTGATCCGTGACAGTCAACAACTCTCAGGTACCTTCTGTATGTTCCCCAGGTGTGAAGAAAGAGTGTCCTCATTGCGGGAAGACACATGG
The DNA here is from genome assembly GCA_014218235.1 of Colocasia esculenta. Lineage (NCBI taxonomy): Eukaryota > Viridiplantae > Streptophyta > Magnoliopsida > Alismatales > Araceae > Colocasia > Colocasia esculenta. The sequence continues at coordinate 81,482 of JACBKR010000148.1, read as the reverse complement.
TGGTTCCGAGTGTTGGTTGGTAGCGGGTAGATGCTTGAAGTGCGGGAGCAGCGACCACAAGATCAAGGATTGCCCAAGACTTCAACAGGTAGCTCAGCGTGGAGCGCCAGCCCCAGCAGGAGCGGCAGCCGCGCCAGCTACAGGAAGACCAGGAAGGCCTCGAGCCCCAGCTCGAGTGTTTGCTTTAGCTCGCGAGGACGCCGAGCAGGCGGAGCACGTCACCGAAGGTACGGTTTTGCTTTTAGGTGTGCACGCTCGGGTTTTGTTTGATACGGGTGCTACTCACTCACTCATTTCCGAGCGGTTCGCTAGGCAGTTAGCCCTAGAGTCAGGCATAGAGTCTGAGGATTTAGAGGTTCCTCTGTCTGTGCACACCCCTGCGGGTACGGTATCGACTAGGAAGTGCATTCCGTCGTTACCTGTGTGCATTGAGGATAGAATCCTAGATGGGTGTTTTTCTTGCTAAAATGAAGGACTATGATGCTATTCTTGGTCTGGATTGGCTAGAGGAGCACTATGCGTTAGTGGATTGTCGTCGGAAGAGGATTGTTTTCCACATTCCTGGTGAGGACGAGTTCTCTCATCTCTTGCCAAGGAACATGGCTGGAAAGTTAGTCATCTATGCCATGAAGGCGATGCGCATGGTAAACAAGGGTTGTGACGCTTTTCTTGCCAGGGTCGTGTTAGTGCAGAGGCTGAGGAGTCACTTACTCTTACGGAGATTGAGGTAGTGCAGGATTTTCCAGATGTCTTTCCTGATGACTTGTCTGGATTGCCACCGGATAGAGAGATAGAGTTTACTATAGAGTTGCTTCCGGGCACCTCTCCTATCTCGAAGGCTCCATATCCGATGGCACCTGCAGAGTTAGCCGAGTTGAGGAGGCAGTTGCAAGAGTTGCTTGATAAGGGATTATTCGCCCTAGCGTTTCCCCTTGGGGCGCACCTGTATTATTCGTCAAGAAGAAAGACGGGTCACTTAGGTTGTGCATTGATTATAGGAAGTTGAACCAAGTGACTGTGAAGAACAGGTATCCCTTACCTCGCATTGATGATTTGTTTGACCAGTTGCGAGAGGTATCAGTCTTTTCTAAGATTGACTTGCGATCTGGTTATCATCAGTTGAGGATTCGGAGTGAGGATGTGTCCAAGATGGCATTTAGAACCTGTTATGGACATTATGAGTTCTTGGTCCTTCCTTTCGGATGACCAATGCCCCTGCAGCGTTCATGGATCTCATGAACCGGGTGTTTAGGCCGTATTTAGATAGCTTTGTCGTAGTGTTTATTGACGATGTGTTGGTCTATTCTCCGGATGAGGCCACCCACCGTCAGCATTAAGGTTAGTGTTAGAGGTTCTTCGTGAGCACAAGCTGTATGCAAAATTCAGCAAGTGCAATTTTGGTTGCGCGAGGTTCATTTCCTCGGGCACGTTATCTCCGGCGCTGGTGTTGCAGTTGATCCAGCAAAGGTCCAGGCAGTTTTGGATTGGGAGGTTCCCAAGACCCCTTTGGAGATTGTAGTTTTATTGGGTTAGCTGGTTACTATCGGTGATTCATTGAGGGTTTCTCATCCATCGCCGCCCCCTTGACAAAGCTGACTAGGAAAGGTGAGAAGTTTGTATGGTCTAAGGCATGTGAGCGTAGCTTCCAGCTATTGAAGGCTAAGCTTACTTCTGCTCCGGTATTGGTATTGCCTAGTGGTCTAGAGGGCTTTGCCATATATACATATGCGTCTCAGATTGGTTTGGGTTGTGTGCTAATGCAGCAAGAAGGGTAGTGGCTTATGCTTCTCGTCAGTTAAAGGAGCATGAGAGGAAATATCCGACTCATGATTTGGAGCTCGCAGCAGTGGTTCATGCACTAAAGATCTGGAGGCACTATCTTTATGGTGTCAGATTTGAGGTGTTTACTGACCACAAGAGATTGAAGTATCTTTTCTCCCAAAAGGAATTAAACCTGAGGCAGAGAAGATGGATGAGTTCTTGAAGGGCTATGACTTCGACCTTCAGTATCACCCTGGAAAGGCGAATGTCGTAGCAGATGCTCTTAGTAGAAAGAGGTCTTCGCTCCAGCAGCATTGGAAGATGTTGGAGGATGCGGCGTACTCTATCACCGAGTTAGAGCCATCGTTGTGTCAGGCTTTTGTAGCTCAGTTATCCCTTAGATCCTCTGTTGGATGAGGTGATCGAGCAACAGAAAGCCGACCCTAGATTGTTAGAATTAGTGGGTAAGGCGGGCATTGCTCGTGATGAGGACGGTGTGATTAGATTTCAGCACCGTGTCTGTGGTGTCCTGATTTAGTGGATGTCCGTGAGCATGTGTTAGCGGAGGCTCATAGATCACGATTCTCTATTCATCCGGGTAACACTAAGATGTATCAAGACTGAAGAGATCATTTTGGTGGTCCGGCATGAAGAAAGATGTTGTGGATTATGTGTCTAGATGTTGGTGTGTCAGCAAGTGAAGGCCGAGTGACAAGACCATCTGACCTTATGCAGAGGATGGATATCCCAGTGTGGAAGTGGAAAGCTGTCACTATGGACTTCGTTTCGGGTTTGCCTCGATCTAGAAGGGGCAATGACTCGATTTGGGTAGTTGTAGATAGATTCTCGAAGACTGCTCATTTCTTGCCTATGAAGAAGAAGCAGTCAGTAGAGAGTTTAGCTAGATTGTATGTTAGTGGTATCATTAGATTGCATGGTGTACCGAAGTCGATTATTTCAGATCGAGATCCGAGATTTACTTCGAGATTGCGGAAGGGTCTTCAGGATGCGTTAGGTTCGGAGTTGAAGCTCAGTTCGGCGTTTCATCCCCAGACCGATGGACAGTCCGAGAGGACTATCCAGACGCTCGAGGATATGTTGAGAGCGTGTGTTCTGGATTGGAAGGATGATTGGGAGCGTCATTTACCTCTTGTGGAGTTCGCATACAACAACAGCTTTCATGCTAGTATTGGTATGGCTCCATTCGAGGCGTTGTATGGTAGGCCCTGTAGATCTCCTTTATGTTGGGAGGAGACTGGTGATAGGCAGTTGATCGGACCAGAGTTAGTTCAAGAAACTTTGGATAAGATTCAGCTTATCAGGAAGAGACTTGTTGCGGCACAGGATAGGCAGAAGAGTTATGCCGACAACAGGAGAAAGGATTTGGAGTTCGAGGTTGGCGATCATGTCTTCTTGAAGATATCGCCTACTCGTGGTGTCGTTAGATTTGGCAGGCATAGCAAGCTAAGCCCCAGGTTCATTGGCCCATATGAGATTCTCAGACGTTTGGGCAGTGTGGCATATGAGCTAGCATTACCCCCAGCTTTGGCTAGCGTTCACCCTGTATTCCACGTATCTATGCTCAGGAAGTATGTCCGAGATCCATCTCATGTGATTAGTCATGAGCCAGTGGAGATCCAGCCAGATCTTTCGTATGTCGAGCAACCAGTAGCCATTCTTCACCGGAAGTTCAGCATCTCCAGAACAAGAGTATTGCGTCGGTGAAAGTTCTATGGCGGAACTTCTCACGAGAGGAGGCTACGTGGGAGCTTGAGGATGCGATGAAGAAGAAGTATCCCCTTTTGTTTAGTAGTGTCGTTCTAACTTCGAGGACGAAGTTTCTTTAAGGGGGAGAGGGTGTAAGGTGCTCGAATTTCCGTCGCATTATTTGTATTTGTGTATGTATGTTTGTGCTTGTGTATGTATAACATACTTACGTACGTATTAATTAGTAAATTACGTGTGCATATGTTTATACTAGATGTAAATATGCATGTATTGAATGGTGATAGTGGATACACTACCATATACGTATTGCATGTATACATGCATGGCATGCATGGTTTTCTGCACATTTTAGAGTTCTGGCCGAAGGCCAGATTGGCGTCAACCCTAGCCGTTGAGGTGGTGTCAGCGTCCACCATGGACGCCAACACTAATCCTGGCGTCTAACGATGTGGACGCCGATTTCTCTCACCTACTGCGTTTGCAGAGCCAGAAATTCCGGAAACAAGGGAGCTCACCCATTGGGGAGCTGTCCCCAACGGCTCTGAGAGCCATCTTGTCACTTTGTGAGTGGGAGAGAGGCCACTCCCATATGTTGAACCCGGATCTGCTTCCCCAACCCTCTCTTCACCTTTGCAAGAGAGAAACAAGAGGAAAAACTCTAGCTTCTGAGCTGTGAGGAAACCCCTCTTTGCAGCCCAAGAATCCGAACTTCTGAAGCTGGATCCGACCATCTTCCTCGACAAGAAGCTAGTTGGACTGAAGGAGAAGACCTCCCCGACGTTTCCTTGCTGTGGAGATCATCCAGGAGCCCGGAGGAAGGAGATCTTGGAGGACGTTTTGCACCTTCTGGGACTGCCCAAGGAGGCTTCACCAGTACTTTTGATCCATTGAAGCAATTTCCTAGAGGCAAGTGACCCTACCATAAGGTTCCCGTATGAGTCTAGGACGGTTTTAGCATTTTGGTGTATTTTGCTTCGTGTCCTTGACCCCCAAATTCACCCCAACTTGAGGGCTCGGGTGTGTGTTCTGCACAGACCTGCATTGACGGGAAGGTAACTGGACGCTGAGATTATGCTTGGCGTCCATCGACCATGCCCCTGACACTGAGTTAGCGGCCAGATACCGCCGTCAAGTTCAACTGGACAGAATAGTGACCTGTTCTGCCCTTCCTATACAACTATTTTCGGTATGGTTCTGTGATGAGGAGATATGGTAACCCTATACACTATGTATACTGTTAAATGTGGTGCGTGGATGAGTGTGATGTGTGGTAGTGAATGTTAGAAATTATTCTCCCATGAAATTTCAAACATGATTGTTGATAATCTTGCCAACCCTGTTTCTGATTAGGACTAGTCTGAATGCCCTAAGTTTTGTCAGATCATGAAGATTAGTGGACCAGATTACGTATACTCAATTTTTGATAAATTGTCCATGCTTGCATAAATTGCAAATAAATTTGGTTCGGTAAATAAAAAGGCATGCAAGAAAGATTTTGGTGATCGATCTATGGTTGTATGATTTAGGGTAATTCTGTATTCTCAAATCATGCATATAACAGTAGTCTCTGTTCAGACAGTAAGTGGCAAAAATGCATGATGGTGTTTAACTCCATATCGACCTAAATTGTGAATGGCATGCGAAATAGGTATTTGATTTTATTTAAATTCTATTTAGCTCAGAAAAATCTGCAAAATTGAATGTATGACCTTGAACCCGAAAATAGCATGTGGTTAAAATTCCAGGTCATTTGGACCAGTATATAAGGAGTTATGTATTTTCCATGTGAAATGTAAAAATCTATGTATGTTATCGTAAGGTGGTTAGATATTGTTTAAACCCAACCTGATTGGTGAATTTACTGTGTGTTAAACTCCTGAAATCTGTAGTGCCATGTCAGGAAAAATAGAGATATGCATGTGAGTGAGAAAGTGAATGAGATGAAAAGTGATGTGTAAAACCATGTGTAAAAGCGGTAAAATGTGTAATGTGTAACTGTGCCAATGTGACACCGCTTCCGTAGAGGGCAGTGGAACTGTATCAGGGAAAAGTCCCCCTGAGCAAGTTCAATGTGTAAGTGACCCTAAGGGCATTAGGGGGAAATCCTGGAGGTGGACAAGTACCACTGGTTAGGGTGGAGACTTGTTCTCCGGTTTGCGCAGTCCAAGAGTCGCCATTGTAATGCCTAGGTGGCGTCTATGTGTAATGTGATGTGTATATGTCCTTCTTTGGTGGTTTGGACTATGTGTCACGGCAGCTAAAATGTGAAATGTGTAATGTGTAATGTGTATGTGTTCATGTGTAATGTAATAGTGAACAATGTAGAATGTATATGTGTAAAGTGCAACCATGTGAAATGGAAACTTGTGGAAAGAAAATGTAAAACTAAAAATGTGAGAATATGACATTGAAATCCATGTGGGACCAATTGAAACCATGTGAAATCAGTAATTCATGTGTTATCATCATGTTTATATGTGCAAAAATGTCTAGAATCCATGTTAGGGGTAATTGATGAGCACGTGTACAAAATAGCATGATTGGGTGTTCAGTGGTGGTATGTTTTAAACAACATTGTAATTCTCATGTGTAGGTTTACAGCCATTAAACCATGTGAAACCAGCAACTTAAAGCATGTGAAACTGTCTATGTATGTGCTTAAGAACATGTAAAACTCATGCTAGTTGTGTCTTCCTTTCATATATGCACAATGTTTATGTTGGTAGCTCTCATGTCTTAGTTCTTTAAAGGCAAAATTTCACGAGTAAATCGAATAGAGAGCATGTGATAGGTAAGTTTTATTCTTAGAGATCTGAAAGCATGATCCATGTATTAATTTGGAAACTTTCAAATGACTAGCATGCCATGTGTTGAAAATTGTGAATGTGCATGTAGAAACCGCTATGACATATGTGTATGTATGAGTGTGTTGCTTGCTGAGTCTTTAGACTCACTCCTTGCTTCGGCGTCTAGGTGTAGTTGGTGACGTGGCACCGTTGGAGGAGACAGTGGAGACGGACTCCGAGCGTGGAGATTAGTCTTTGGAGTTCTTTGTGACTTGTGCATTTCATAGTATGTAATTTGAACGTTGTAGAGAGTTATCATGAAAAGAATGTATAAGTGTGGACATTATGTATTTGAAATTTCAGCAGTTTAAATTATGTGAACTTTTAGCTCTTAATGTTAATTGCGAATTTCATGTATGTTTAATGTGGATGATGAATAAATGAGGACAGTTGTCTCTTACTTCCGCTACTCTGTTGTATATTCGCGTGTATCTCAGCTGTTTGTATCGTTTAGGTAAATGTCCCACTGTGAGGACTCTCGCTATACCGACGTGGGTTGGTATAACCGTACCGGTATAATGAGGGCCGTCACAGTGTCGACCTGCCCATGAGGTGTGTCGACACACTGTCCCAGACTAATCCCTGGAGAGGTCTCTAGTGTCGACCTGAGATGATGTAGTGTCGACCTACTGTCCCAGACAGCAAAACAGGCCTTTTGGGAAGGCTCTCTAGTGTACACTATCTGACTTGGTGTCGACCTGAGATGGGAGTCTGTTAACATATTTCTCTGGAATCTGTCTCTAGTGTCGACCTGCCCTGGACTAGTGTCGACACTAGATGAGCTTTTTTCACATTTCTGCCTTTGTTCTGAACCATTGTGCCGACACAATGATGGTTGTGTCGACAATACCTTTGCAAGAAATGTTTGATCCTGAGAAAATAAACACAAAAATCATTAGATAAATGTACTATCATGAATATAAATGATTAATGTTCTTGGAAACATGCTTTTTTAATATTGGTAATTTAGGTGATGTATTTCACATGTTCCAATTTTTATGCATTAAAATCACAGCTTGTCATCATCAAAATATGAGGGGAAATGACTTGTTGTCACACTCAAGCAACAGGGAACAAAGTTGTCTCCTCGATAGGACCTACATAGAAGCCAAATCTAGAATATGATTCTCAAAATTGATGCTCCCATGGTCAAATTAGAAATGACAAGAGGCAAAAAGGGAATACAAGGCCGAGAATTGAGTACGAGATAGGTAAGTTGAAGGCTACTGAGAGCTAACTTTTTCTTTGTCCGATCCCCTTTATTTGTACATCTTTTTTTTTACTAGGGTGGTTTAGGAAAACTAGTGAGTTAGGTGATCCAGAAATATTAGATTTAGTCATTCAGCACAGTCACCATATAATTGTTGGTAAGTTGGCTTTAAATAATTGACTTTTTTCTTTGGTTCACTTTTGGCTGGGTGTACACTTTCTTATTTTATTTTTAATAACTTTATTTCAATGTCAACTAAAATTTAATGCTCAATTTGTTAGTTAAAAAAATAAAAATTAGCACCTAGGTTGATATGTATAATGAATACAACTGAGTACAGTGGGAATAAAAGAAATAGGTCAACATCATTCCATCTTCACATCATTCCACAGTCTATATAGTAAAAGAAAATGACAATGTCTACATTATTACAATTTCAAAAGAACTACATTGTTTATTACATTGTCCATACGAATGGGATATTCATACTATGAAATAAAGCAGCTAATAAACAGTCTCTCCATGTAGCTACTCCTCGTGCTCGATGTCGCTCCTCGCTTCACCCTCTCCAGGTATGGGAACACCTGTCTCACCTGTACGCCGAAACAAGTATGAGTCTAAAAGACACAGCAAGCAATCTAAGGGCACAACCTTACACATATCACACACATGCAAATCTAATAAACAATGAGGAAACACATGCTCTCTTTTAAACACTAAAGAAAAGTGCATGGTACATATTTCATTTCAATTTACAATATACATCAACAACCTAAACATGTTTTCTAAGTATGATAAACAAATTGGTTCAGGACACTAAAAACAATACATAGTAATCATATTCTTAACATAATCAAATATCTATAATGACCTATAGCATGTTTTCTATACATTATGTCCAACATGATTTAAGGTTCCAAATTTCATTCAATTCACATCACAATTCTATGCAATTTAAAACATCGATTTAGGTACATGGTAAATACATTCCTAGCATGTTATCTAACCAATTTCACATGTAAATCTAATACTTTTTCACACATTTAGGTTGCTGTTTTAATATGGATAAATCACATTTACATGAATTTACATCCTTTCACATGCTAACCCATTCATACTACACTAATGCAAATTCACTTTTCACATTTGCTCATATCCACATAACACTAGTACATGGATGTTATTAAAACTACCTAACATGGTACTAAACATGATAATACATTTAACATATTACACATGAATGATATAAATATATGATTTATATCATTTTACCTTGATTTTCACATGGATTTACTCTCTCATTACATTCACTTTCACTTATACATGATTTCAGACATTTTTCACATAGTTTTCACTTGCACTTTCACTTATCACTTCACTTGCACTTACCATGTGCCACTTTCACATTTTTCACTTTTTACACTTAATTTTCCGTGACACATAGTCCTAACTACCATCTAGAGGAACACACACTTATCACTTAGCACTAAGCACTAAATCAATAACAGTACCTACTGTATTCTAAACAGAGTGATATTTTTATCACAGGTTCTAAACAATAAACATATCACACACTCAATGTTCAGATTTTTTGGATCTGTAAATTAATTATAACAATTAAAACACGTATCAGGCATATTTATCGCTAAATTCATTTACACAAGGTACACAATAGGACAGTCATGCGTAATAGTGCCAAAACCTGAAGACAGTTATTACAAGTACATGGAAATTTTTATGAAACCCTAAGGCACATGAATTTTAATTATTCAGAATTTATCCAAATTATCGCATGCTCATAGTCCATTTCCAAAAATTCTAATAAATAAAATTGTACGTAGAAATTCATCCTAGCCTCATGATGTGATCTACTGAATGTGCTTGACCCAAGATAATTCTCACAGCATGCACACACATCCGGAAGTCCGGAAAAATACCACAGAGATCAAACATGCATTCTGTCAACTTGAAGAACATGGCGGCACAGAGGTTGCTGCCAACAGAGGTTAACGACATCAGATGTCACCGGTAACAAAAGATCTTGGTGGTACACAAGTGGCCGCCAACATCTTGTCTATAGAAAACACAACTGAACGCGTAATACAAGAGAAATGGGGTTCCAGGACTTGAATAAAAATCCAGAAAAAAATACCTAAGACCTAAAGGATATGAGTACGGTGACATCCATAGGTTACTTGCCTGAAAATAAATCCAAGAAGACCTAAATTTGCCAATGAAGCCCTCCTCGGCCAAGCCAAGAGGATGCTCAAAACTGATTCAGATCTGGTCCATCTTGTCAATGTAGGTCGATCCTCGGAGTCGCGGTTGCTTCCTTAATGTATGATGATTCCTCCAGTCGATGCAGAACGCAAGAAGACTCCTCTAGTCACTGGATCTAGCTCTCCGAAGATTGGGCTTTCTCACAGAAAATTCTAGGGTTTCTCCAAACCAAAAAGACTTCTCTCGGCCGAAATCACTAGGTTTTATAGACTAGATGGGTTGGGGTATGCATTAGGGTAGGTCTCCTACCATTAGAGCTTGGTTTCCTAAATAAGAACCGGAAGAATCACATCCATTTCCAAATTTGAAATCGTAATAAAACTGGCGAAATAAACATCAACATTTGCTGTCGCTAACAGGGAGTCAACGTCCATCGATCTGTATGTCAACCTCACCTGGCCATGCTGTAAGGCCCTTGATTTTCACCTTGTTTGTTTAAATATATGTATGTGCGTATAAGTGAGTACTATTGATGTATAGATTATATTGTATAAGTATTTATGTATACAAATTGTATGAATGAGTATTATCGAAATGTACATAGTATATTCAAGTATGTATATATATATATTTAAGTGTGTAGTATTATAAATTCTGCAAAAATTAAAGTAAGTTTTGTCGGCCAGTTGGCGTCCACATCGGCTGACGCTGACCATGGGTAGGCGGCAATATCGATGGACGCCCATTTTTGGATAGGCGACCATGGATATGGACGCCAATATCCAAGATCTGTTACGTTTTCAGATCCGAAAACGCCTCCGGAAATTGAGCCCCTTGTTTTGGAAACCCTTCCCAACGGCTCTAAGACTTGCCCCTTAAACTATCCTATATCCGACCCCCAACCCTTTATAATATCCAAATTTCGGCCAGATCCATCCTTTTTGGCTCTTGGGTCAAAAACCTCTCTTTTCTGTGCAAAAACCCTAACTAGAACCTGAAAGATCCGGCTTCGGGAGGCTTCGTCTGGCGATCTACATCAACTGGTGTCGACCTTGAACATCCGGGAACGACTCCCCACGCTGGGTGCTGTGAAGATCAATAGAAGATCCGAAGAAGGAGGGATTTGGAGACTCTTTGGCATAGGCCGAGGAGGGCTTTTCGGCTTAAATCGTCGTTGGTAGATTTTACAGAAGGCAAGTACCCCATTCACATTAACCCTACATGTGTCTAGTATGTCCCAAGAATTTTTCAGATTTTTCTCGTGTCCTGGAACCCCCCCTTTCAAGTGATTTATTGTCTTTCAGTCTGTGATTGTGCAGACAGGATATTAACGACAAGATCCCTTGCCGCTAATATCATGTGTTGGCGGGATCATATAATGCCGTTAACCTATAGACGGCTACCCCATGCCGTCGAGTTCTTCAGACTGCAATAGTGTGCAAGTCTGTCCTTATATGAGCTAGTTTTCGAGTTTTTCCGCATGAGGATATACGGTAAAAATTTCATATAATATGTAAATATATGTTTAGTTGTACTATGAGTTATTGTGCATTTTTAGAATTTTCACTAATTATTAGAATTCTTGGAATGTGCTACCAACAAAAGTTTAATCTTGGAAAATGTCGTTTATGAAAATGTGTAGAAATTAACTGTCATAAATTTTCCGTACATTGTTCATAAGATCTTATGCATGATATAAAAATTGAGCAATTATAATATCTGTAAAGTTTATTAAATTTTCTGAACCGAAAAATAGTTAATATGTCTACTCAATGCATAAAAGTTAAGAATTCATGCGAAACTAGTTAAATTCCTAAATTTGTGATAAAATTTGTACTATCAGTATTCATGTATGAAATTAATTGTGAATCCGAATAATGAAAATTGTGTTAGTTTGACTATTTTTACAGTTGATATCAGCACTGTTAGAATTTTCAGAAAATATGTGTAACTCAGAAAAATGCAAATTTTGGTATGCATGATGGTTAAACTGTGATGAATTACTGGTTAAATTTCTGTACTGAACAGATGACAGTAGCTATATAAACTTGTTTTATGTTAGATTTTCATAATTATACATGCTAATATGATTAATGTTTAATTTTGCAAAAATTTCAGCATGATTGGAATTGTTGTAAAAAATTTGATTAATACTGATAACAGTAGTACCATGCTAGGTAATACGAAGAATGTAAATGTGTGAACATGAGATGAATGCGTGATTATTTTGTGTTTAAAAATGTGTTGAAATTGAGAAAATGTAATAATGTGCCAATGGGTGACACTGCTACCTTAGAGGGCTGTGGAACTGTACTGTGGTAAAGTCCCCACGGGAAGGTTCAAAGTGTGTGATGTCCATGGGCATTGGGATTAAATCCTGGAGGCGAACAAGTATCGCTGGTTAGGGTGGAGAGTGCTTCTCCCGGTTCTGCGCAGCAACTAAGATTAATCACTGGAATGCCTAGGTGATTGATATGTGATGTGATTAGTGTGTGTCCTTCTAAAGTGGTTTGGGCTATGTGTCACGGCATTAAGTGAAAGTGAAAATTTGTTTAAGTGAAAGAAAATGTGTAAATTATGTAACTGTGTAAATGATGTAGCTTAAGGTTATGGATATTACTTGATGCATGTATGTTAGTGTGCTGGTGTTACTTGTTGAGTTCTTTTGAACTCATTCTTGCTTTGGCGTACAGGTGCAGACATTTCTACTTCTTCCGAGGAGATTGTTAGGAGCGACTCGGAGCGAGAGTAGGAGATATTGTTGTGGAGTTAGCATTGGAATTTTCATTTCTTCATAGTATGTAATAAAGACTCTGCGTAGTCTCATGTGGACATTGTATTTATTTTATTTCAGTTATGAATAATTAGCTCTCTTTCCTTCTATACGGACTGTGAATAGAATGTGGATGATGGAATACAATTTCTTTTCAGTTCTTTAAATTCCGCTGTCATGAGATATATTATATTTTTGTATGTTTCAGCCTATTATACTAGTGTTGGGTAAATGTCCGATATGAGAGGGTCGTTACAGAGATTGGTATCAGAGAATCAGGCTGAAATTGTACATAAATATGCATATACCATCATCTTCATTGTATACTAAGTCAGTGTAGATTGTCCACATAGATAAGTAATTAGTTAGAATTTAGATAGTTTAGTTCTAAATGGTGATTAATCTGTTTTACAGGTTATGGCTTCGCGTGGTAGGCGTGGTATTCCTGCTCGTGATGGCGAGCAGAGGAGAGATGAGCCTCGGCGTGAGGATCAGGGTGAGCAGCAGGCCCCTGCACCCCAGGGTCCTGTACTTCCTCCACCGCCACCAGTAGACTATGGAGTGTTCATGCAGGGTTTGGTGCAGGCCATGCAAACGCAGGCCCACACTCAGGCTGCACTCCAGGCCCAGTTGGAGGCTCAGGTTAGAATAATAAGATAAAGTAGTCTGTATTTAAATGCATGATTGTTATGTTATATATGTTAATTTTGTCGCTTGTTGTAGCAGGCTCAGGTACCAGTTCCCCAGGCTGACCATGGTGGACCCTCCATCATGGAAAGGTTCAAGAGGATGTCGCCACCTTCTTTTAAGGGGGAGAGTGATCCATTATTAGCTGAGACTGGATGAGGGAGATTGAGAAGATCTTCCGGGCCATTAGGTGCGTTGAGGACGACAAGGTTACTTTAGCCACCTATATGCTACAGGTATGTGAAATCTAGTCTAGTGGTTATCATTTTAAGTATAAATTATGTTGGTTAGTTTCTCATGGATGGTTTTGGCAGGAGCGAGCCGATGTATGGTGGTCTCGTTGTTACGTATGCGATTCGAGGATCGTGCCATGGAAGTCGGATGGGATGAGTTCGTGAGGCTTTTCCGAGCCAAGTTTCTTCCGGAGCACATCCAGGACAAGATGGAGCAGGAGTTCCTCTCGTTGACTCAGGGCTCCATGACGGTGCTAGAGTATGAGGCCAGGTTTGCCGAGCTATCAAAGTACGCCCTCATATTGTGGCTGATGAGCGCAGGAAGGCGAAGAAATTCGTGATGGGTCTGAAACCATCACTAAGGACGAGGTTGGTGGCTTTCGACCATCGTACTCTCGAGCAGGCGCTCAGCGCGGCGTGTCGACAGGAGGGGGAGATGGAGCAGTATCTGGAGGAGAAGAAGGCTTCTCAGAAGAGGCCAGCAGCTCCTTTCCAGAGGCAGGAGAGGAAGAAGGTGACTTCCAGTCAGCGCAGCGTCCTGTGGCATCAGGCAGTGGTCAGGTATCCTCTCAACGTTCCCCTAGTGGTAAGAAGGAGTGTCCTCATTGCAGGAGGGCACATGGCGGTACAGAGTGTTGGCTGGTAGCAGGAAAGTGCTTAATGTGCGGAAGCAGTGATCATAAGATTAAGGATTGTCTGAGGCTTCAGCAGGGAGCCCAGCGGGGGCCAGCCCCAGTAGCAGCAGCAGCAGCGCCAGCGGCAGGACGACCAGGGAGACCTCGAGCCCCAGCTCGAGTGTTTGCGTTGGCTCGTGAGGATGCTGAGCAGGCAGATCATGTCACCGAAGGTACAGTTTTGTTCTTAGGTGTGCATGCTTGGGTTTTGTTCGATACGGGTGCTACTCACTCGTTCATTTCCGAGCGTTTTGCTAGGTAGTTAGCTTTAGAGTCTGGGTTAGAGTCTGAGGATTTAGAAGTCTCTTTGTCTGTGCATACACCTGCGGGTACGGTATCGACTAGGAAGTGTATTCCGTCTTACCGGTGTGCATTGAGGATAGAGTCCTAGAAGGGTGTTTCTTCTTGCTTAAGATGAAAGACTATGATGCTATTCTTGGTCTGGAATGGCTAGAGGAGCACTATGCATTGGTAGATTGCCGTGGGAAGAAGATTGTTTTCCGCATTCCTGGTGAGGATGAATTTTCTCATCCTTTGCCGAGGAACTTAGCAGGAAAGTTTGTCATCTCGGCCATTAGGGCAATGAGAATGGTGAACAAGGGTTGTGACGCTTTTCTTGCCAGTGTGGTTTTAATACCCAAGGCTGATGAGTCACTTACTCTTGCCGAGATAGAGGTAGTGCAGGAGTATCCAGATGTCTTTCCTGATGATTTATCTGGATTGCCACCAGCTAGAGAGATAGAGTTCACTCTAGAGTTGCTTCCAGGCATCTGTCCTATCTCAAAGGCACCTTATCGGATGGGACCTGCGGAATTAGCTGAGTTAAGGAAGCAGTTGCAGGATTTGTTTGATAAGGATTTATTCGCCCTAGCATTTCCCCTTGGGGCGCACCTGTCTTATTCGTGAAGAAGAAAGATGGGTCACTTCGGTTATGCATTGATTATAAGCTAAACCAGGTGACGGTAAAAAACAGGTATCCCTTACCTCGGATTGATGATTTGTTTGACCAGTTACAGAATGCATCGGTCTTTTCTAAGATTGATTTGCGTTCTGGCTATCATCAGTTGAGGATTAGGAGTGAGGATGTGTCCAAGACGGCATTAGAACCCGTTATGGACATTATGAGTTTTTGTCCTTCCGTTTGGTCTAACCAACGCCCCTGCAGCGTTCATGGATCTCATGAACAGGGTGTTTAGACCCTATCTAGATAGTTTTGTTGTAGTCTTCATTGATGACGTGCTGGTCTACTCTCCAGATGAGGCCACACATCGTCAGCATTTGAGGATAGTGTTAGAGGTTCTCCGTGAGCACAAGCTGTATGCAAAATTCAGCAAGTGCGATTTTTGGATGCGCGAGGTTCATTTCCTGGGCATGTTATCTCGATGCTGGTGTAGTAGTGGACCCAGCGAAAGTGCAAGCTATTATGGATTGGGAGAGTCCCAAGACTCCTTCGAGATTCGGAGTTTTCTTGGTCTGGCGGGTTACTATCGGCGTTTTATTGAGGGATTTTCATCCATCGCCGCTCCATTGACTCAGCTGACCAGGAAGGAGTGAAGTTTATCTGGTCCGAGGAGTGTGAGAGTAGTTTTCAATTATTGAAGACTAAACTCACATCGGCCCCTATGTTAGTTCTACCGAGCGGTGTAGAGGATTTTGCTATCTACACGGATGCATCTCGGATTGGTCTTGGCTGTGTGTTGATGCAGCAAGGAAGGGTAGTAGCATATGCTTCGAGACAGTTAAAGGAGCATGAGCGAAACTATCCAACTCATGATCTTGAGCTTGCGGCAGTGGTTCATGCACTGAAGATCTGGAGGCACTATCTTTATGGTGTCAGATTTGAGGTGTTCACTGATCACAAGAGCCTAAAGTATTTTTCTCCCAAAAAGAATTAAACCTTAGGCAGAGAAGATGGATTGAGTTCCTGAATGACTATGACTTCGATCTCCAGTATCATCCTGGAAAGGCAAATGTCGTAGCAGATGCCCTTAGTAGAAAGAGGTCATCTCTCCAGCAGGACTGGATGATGTTGGAGGATGCAGTGTGTACGATGACCAAGTTGGAGCCATTATTATGCCGAGCATTTGTGGCTCAGCTGTCCATTAGGTCATCGGTGTTAGATGAGGTGATCGAGCATCAGAAAGCCGACCCTAGACTCCAAGAGTTAGTGGGCAAAGCGGGTATTGCTCGCGATGAGGATGGTGTGATTAGATTCCATCATTGTGTCTGTGTTCCAGACATTGTAGATATTCGTGAGCATGTTTTAGCAAAAGCTCATAGATCTAGGTTCTCTATTCATCCGGGTAGCACTAAGATGTACCAGGATTTAAAGAGATCGTTTTGGTGGTCTGGCATGAAGAAGGATGTAGCCGAGTTTGTGTCTAGATGTCTTGTATGCCAGCAAGTGAAAGCCGAGCGGCAGCGACCATCTGGTCTTATGCAGAAGTTGGAGATCCCAGTTTGGAAGTTGGAAGTTGTCACTATGGATTTTGTTACGGGTTTGCCTCGATCTAGACGAGGTAATGACTCGATTTGGGTAGTAGTAGATCGATTCTCGAAGACTGCGCATTTCTTGCCTATGAAGAAGAAGCAGTCAGTAGCTAGACTGTATGTTAGTATATTATTAGTTACATGGGGTACCGAAGTCTATTATTTCGGATCGAGATCCGAGATTTACTTCGAGGCTATGGAAGGGTCTTCAGGATGCGTTAGGTTCGGAGCTGAAGTTCAGTTCAGCATTTCATCCCCAGACAGATGGACAGTCCGAGAGGACTATCCAGACGCTTGAGGATATGTTGAGAGCTTGTGTGCTGGATTGGAAGGATGATTGGGAGCGCCATTACCTTTAGTGGAGTTTGCATTATAACACAGTTTTCATGCGAGCATTGGCATGGCTCCATTTGATGCTTTATATGGTAGGCCTTGCAGATCTCCTTTGTGTTGGGAGGAGACCGGTGATAGGCAGTTGATCGGTCCGGGTTAGTTCAGGAGACTTCGGATAAGGTCCAGCTCATTAGGAAGAGACTTGTTACGGCACAGGATAGGCAGAAGAGTTATGCCGACAACAGGAGGAAGGATCTAGAGTTCGAGGTAGGTGAGCATGTCTTTTTAAAGATTTCGCCTACGCGAGGTGTAGTTAGATTTGGCAGGCATAGTAAGTTGAGCCCTAGGTTCATTGGCCCGTATGAGATTCTCCGACGATTGGGCAACGTGGCATATGAGCTAGCTTTACCTCCAGCTTTGGCTAGCGTTCATCCTGTTTTTCACGTATCTATGCTCAGGAAGTATGTCAGAGATCCGTCTCATGTTATTAGCCATGAGCCAGTGGAGATCCAGCCAGATCTTTCTTATGTAGAGCAACCAGTAGCTATTCTTGATCGGAAGGTTCAACATCTCCGAAACAAGAGCATTGCGTCAGTAAAGGTCTTATGGCGTAACTTCTCGCGAGAGGAGCTACTTGGGAACTTGAGGATGCAATGAAAAAGAAATACCCTCAGTTGTTTGAGTAGTGTCAGTCTAACTTCGAGGACGAAGTTTCTTTAAGGGGAGAGGGTGTAAGGCCCTTGATTTTCACCTTGTTGTTTTTAAATATATGTATGTGCGTATAAGTGTGTACTATTGATGTATAGATTATATTGTATAAGTATTTATGTATACAAATTGTATGAATGAGTATTATCGAAATGTACATAGTATATTCAAGTATGTATATATATATATTTAAGTGTGTAGTATTATAAATTCTGCAAAAATTAAAGTAAGTTTTGTCGGCCAGTCGGCGTCCACATCGGCTGACGCTGACCATGGGTAGGCGGCAATATCGATGGACGCCCTTTTTTGGATAGGCGACCATGGATATGGACGCCAATATCCCACTGTTACGTTTTCAGATCCGGAAACGCCTCCGGAAATTGAGCCCCTTGTTTTGGAAACCCTTGCCAACGGCTCTAAGACTTGCCCCTTAAACCTATCCGACCCCCAACCCTTTATAATATCCAAATTTCAGCCAGATCCATCCTTTTTGGCTCTTGGGTCAAAAAACTCTCTTATCTGTGCAAAAACCTTAACTAGAACCTGAAAGATCCGGCTTCGGGAGGCTTCGTCTGGCGATCTACATCAACTGGTGTCGACCTTGAACATCCGGGAACGACTCCCCACGCTGGTGTGCTGTGAAGATCAGCAGAGAAGATCGAAGAAGGAGGGATTTGGAGACTCTTTGGCACAGGCCGAGGAGGGCTTCTCCGGCTTAAATCGTCGTTGGTAGATTTTACAGAAGGCAAGTACCCCATTCACATTAACCCTACATGTATCTAGTATGTCCCAGGAATTTTCAGATTTTTCTCGTGTCAAGGAACCCCCCTTTCAAGTGATTTATTGTCTTTCAGTCTGTGTTGTGCAGACAGGATATTAACGGCAAGTTCCCTTGCCGCTACCTTATTGGTCACTCTTCTTGTGTGGTATAATCAAGACGTGATGCATATCGAGAAGAATATCTTTGATAATGTGTTCAAACCATTATGGACATAAAAGGTAAAACAAATGACAACATAAATGCATGTTTGGACTTGTCCCTGCTTTGTAAACGTCCAGAGTTAGAACTTGTTGAAGAAATGGAAATCAATTAAACCAAAAGCAGTTATGTGCTTGGAGGTGGACAATAAAGGAAGTGTGCAAGTGGCTAAAACAGTGAGATTTCCTAGTGGTTATATGTCTAATATTGCTCGTTGTATCAACGTCACTGATGGAAAAATATATGGAATGAAGAGTCATGGCTGCCATGTGTTCATGCAAAGATTGCTACCCATTGCATTTTGTGACATGCTGCCGAAGCCTCTATGGGGAGCATTGTCTGAGCTAAGTCGATTTTCATGATTCTGTGTGCATCAGAACTCAGGCTTGAGGATGTCCAAACCATCAAACAGAATGTGGTCACCATCGCATGCAAGTTTGAGAAGATATCTCCACCTGCATTCTTTGATTCGATGGAGCATTTGCTCATACATCCACCATATAAAGCTAAGTCGGAGGGCCATTACAATATAGATGGATGTATCCATTTGAGAGGTATATGTGAATATTAACTTTTTTCTTCTTAGAATTGCACCTTATGTATCTGTTTGTCATTTGTCTTGTACAGTTTGATGTAGGTGTATGCATGACCTCAAAATGAAAGTCTGAAGTAAAACAAAAGTGGAGGGTTCTATTGCTGAGGCATACATTATGGAATAAATCTCAAATTTGTTCAATGTACTTTGAAGCAGACATACAAACTCATCATACTCAACCTCCACTTAATGATGTGGGGGGGAATCTATGTGTTCAGATCGACTCTCCATATTTAATCATCCTGGACGTGCGTTCAGATGTTCTTCAACTTGCATGTTGGATGTAAGAGAGTTATGCGCTGCAGAGATATATATTCTTTTAAATTGTGCTGGGCTTGAGTGTTATGTTGAGTAAGTGATGAACTCACAATTTATTGTGTATATAACTTCCTAACCTTATTCTAGCTATTGAAGGTGGTCTTCCATTCATATTGCAGACAATTTGATTCAGAAATAATTCAAAGAAATCCACATCTCAGTGATTATGAGGTTGAAATAGAATGAGAGAAGTCATTGACCTTATGTCTAAGAAAACGCGTAAGTGTACATGCTTAAAGAGTACGAAAGATAAGTTATGTTAACTTTTTAACTAGTCTTCTCTATACGTAGGTTGAACAAGGTTTAATTACTGATGAGAGAGTTCATCAGATAGCCTATGGCCCATTGAAAAATGCACAGAACTATCCTAGCTTTATTGTGAATGGGTATAGATTTCACCCAAAAGACTATGGGCAGAGTAAGTCTACCATGAGCAGTGGCGTATGTGTTAAAGGAAGTATGTACAATGAAAATGAATATGACTACTATGGTATTGTAGAGGAGATCTTACAGTTGCAATATCTAGGACAAGACAATCATATATTATTATTCAGGTGTCATTGGTTTGATCTGTATTCCATTTGAAATGACACAACGGATGCAATTGTCGAGCTTACGCATAAGTCCAAATTGAATACTTATGAGCCGTTCATTTTAGCCACACAAGCCCAACAAGTGTACTATACAAGCTATCCATCATCTACGAACAAAGAACAAATGATGGTGGGCAGTTTGTAGAGTTAGGTCAAGACTATTCTTTGATTATGAATGGACAGACTGATCAAATCCTGAAGAGGTCACGCCGAATTCTTTCAAGAAGACTTGGTTGAAGATGTAGAGTTGACGGCTCATACTGGAGTAGATGAATCTGAAGAGCCATTTGCTTGTCTAAATGAAATTAGGTCGAAGAAGTCGATCCACATGAGATAAAAGGGAGTAGTGGAAGGCGAACAAATATTGATGTTGGTCAGGTGTCTGACGAAGATTCTGATGAGGAGGAGGAATATACTAGTGATGAATGTGAAGATGATGATGAAGATGGGGTGAATTAGATATATCGTCATCATCTAAGGAGGAAATGGATATCATTAAAAATGGGTAGAATTTTTTCACATCTGTTCAGTATATTTAAATTTGTCCACATTCAATATAAGCAATTGACTAATGAACATGAATTTTGATGTTCCATTTGAAGATATGGTGGTGGAGCACGATCGGGCTCAGTTCTAGGAGGAGGATGAGTAGTGGGAGGGGTTCCTCTGCGGCCTCAAGTATGTATATTAATGTTGTATTTTACATTGTGCATTATTTATACATATTATTTATGCCATTTAAATTGTTACAGCTTCTGGTCCTTCTTTGTGCCTCCTCTCTGGCAGCAGGTATGTATATTTAAAGTTGTAGTTTCTTGTGCATTGATTCACTTGTATTATTTATGCCATAAAATTCTTACAGACTCAAGTTAGTTTACGCCTCCTCCACCTATAGTAGCAAGTATGTATATTTAAATTTGTAAGTATTTGTATAGTCTTTATTTATATTCTTTAACATTGTATATTTAAAGTTGTATTTTTCTTTGTGCATTATTTATATATTGGTTATACCATTTAATTTGTTACAACTTCTGGTCCTTCTTCTGTGCCTCCTCCTCTGGCAGCTAGTGTATATTAAAGTTGTAGTTCTTTGTGCATTGATTCACTTGTATTATTTATGCCATTAAAATTCTTACAGGCTCGGTTAGTTTACACCTCCTTTCCTATAGTAGCAGGTATGTATATTTAAATTTTTAAGTATTTGTATAATCACTATTTATATTCTTTAACATTGTATACTTAAGTTGTGTTTTGCTTTGTGCATTATTTATACATATTATTTATGCCATTTAAATTGTTATAGCTACTAGTCCTTCTTCTGTGCCTCCTCCTCTGACAGTGGGTATGTTATTTAAAGTTGTTGTTTCTTATGCATTGATTCATTGTATTATTTATGCCATTAAAATTCTTACAAGCTCGGGTTAGTTTACACCTCTGCCTCCTATAGTAACAGGTATGTATATTTAAATTGTAAGTATTTATATAGTCATTATTTATAATCCTTTTACATTTATAATCTTGTACATTGCTTTTGTCATTCAATTTTTTACCCAGGACTGAGTGTTTCTGCACCTCCAATTTTTTGGCAGTGCATCTACTGTGCATGAGACAAAGGATGCTGTCAATCCACAAGAGCGGAGAGGCAATTTTTATGATGGCACTCCATGGGAGGTGTGGATAAATGGGTACGTAATAAATTTATATGTATCTTTTATTAAGGACAATTATTTAGTTCATAAAATCATTGTAACAAGTGCATAATTATAGGGATAAAATAGAGCCCTCTCAAGCATCTCAATTCATCACAAGATCAATTCAGGCACACTTTCCTGGGCCTATTCATAGATTCAACGATTTCCGATGGACCTCTAAGAGTTGTTATATTAGATGTTCATGGTATGTAATTCATGTTTAATGTATTTATTTTCTTACTCCTACATCAGTAAACTAACTATTATCTGTACAGAGCAATCATTGATTCATGCGTCCTTCGGACGAGGTGCAGTCTCAATCAGTATGGACGACCACCGCCTGATCAAATTTTAAACATCAATTGTATAATGCGAGAAAACACACAGAGAGTTTGTCAGAGTCCAGACTGACTCTTTGGAGGGAGCGCACACCGACATGGATGAGGAGAGACTACTGGGATGGTCTATGCAAGATATGGCCGCAGAGAGATGACAAGAAACCTGCACAACAATGATAGTGAATCGGGCTGCGAATCTAGAGGCCAATAAGCATACAAGTGGGTCTGTCTCCTTTGCGACCCATCAGTCCAGATTGGTAAGTCATATGTCTGTTTGTGATATATTTTATTTTTATAGGTACCCATTTATGTAATGTTTTTTAAGTGAAATAGGAAAATGAGCTAAAACGACCTCCGACATTCAAGAGGTGTTCGATAAAACATATAAAGAAAGGGGACGAATCAGTACATTAGCGACAGAGCCTGAGAGGTTGTGGTAAGTATTTACAATCTATTCACTATTTATTTTGTCTCATTATAGATTAATATTAAATTTTCAATTTTATTTTTTACAGGAATCGTATAGCCAGTAGATGACAGAGAAGTACGTCGGGGAGGCGAAGCAGCCGTAGTATATCCTGAGGTATGAGTTGCGACATCTGGTGCCCAAAAAAAGGCCATGTGTATGGTTTTGGGCATAGTATGGACACGAGTAGGTGTTTTCTGGCGCCTCGAGTTTAGGCTCACAAGTGACTAGTGCGTTCACCACACCTGGTGCTCCAAGTACTTCTCCTAGTCAGAAGATGGGCTTCAGTCGAGATGAGATCTCTATGTTTAGAGTCTCGTCTTGTCCACACGATGCATACGCAGGTGTCCGATGCTATCCAGGCCTAGCTCTCCCAGGCTATTACTAGGCTACCTCCCCAGGTCAGCATTCCTCCTCACGCAGCGACATCAACATCACACAGGACTCTCATGTGAGTAAATTGATTTTATTTTAATTTCTCTATTCTAACAGTCAATTTTTTATCAGTATTGGATCAACGTTGATTTGTTCCAACACGACTGGGGAAATGAGTGTGACTTGTGACATCTAACAAAGTTCAAATCGGACACCCGGTTTCAGCTCGGCACTCAAATTCACATTAAGCAAGTTATTTATAGTTTAGTTTTGTTTAAAAAAGAAGAACTTAACTAGGTTTGGGGGTCCAAAAATAGAAATACTAATCCGATCGGCCTTTGATTTGTTTCAGCATGGTCGAGGCAATGAGTGTGATTTGTGGAAACTGACGGTGTTCAATTCAGACTCCGGGTTTGAGCTTGGCACTCAAATTTACATCAAGTTAGTTAGTTTAGTTTAAAAATGAAGAACTTAGGTTTGAGGGACAAAAATTAGAAATACTAATTCGATTGCCTCTGGTTTCTACCAACATGGCATGGGCGATGATTGTGACTTGTGGATACTGACAGAGTTCAATTCGAACTCCCGGTTTGAGCTCGGCGCTCAAATTCACATTAAGAAAGTTAGTTTAGTTTAAAAATGAATAACATAGGTTTGGGGGTCAAAAATTAAAAATACTAATCCAATTGGACTCTGGTTTGTACCAGCAAGGCCAGGACAATGATTGTGACTTGTGAAAATTGACGGAGTTTAAATCGGACTCCCGGTTGAGCTCGGCACTCAATTCACATTAAGCAAGTTAGTTTAGTTTAAAAAGGAAGAACTAAACTAGGTTTGATGGTCCAAAATGAGAAATCCTAATCCGATCGGCCTCTAGTTTGTTCCAGCACGGTTGGGGTAACATTGTGACTTGTCGAAACCAACGAAGTTCAATTAGGACTCGCGATTCAGCTCGGCGCTCAAATTCACATTAAGCAAGTTAGTTTAGTTTAAAAATGAAGAAAATAGGTTTGGGGGTCCAAAATTAGAAATACTAATCCGATTGGCCTCTGGTTTGTTCCATTACGGCCACGACGATGATCGTGACTTGTGAAAACTGACAGAGTTCAATTCGGACTCCAGGACTGAGCTCGGCGCTCAAATTCACATTAAGCAAGTTCGTTTCGTTTAAAAATGAAGAACATAGGTTTGGCTGTCCAGACATAAAAATACAAATCTGATTGGCCTCCGGTTTCTTCCAGCACGACTAGGGCGATAATTGTGACTTTTGAAAATTGACGGAGTTCAAATCAGACTCCCAGTTTGAGCTCGATACTGAAATTCACATTAAGCAAGTTTGTTTTGCTTTGTTTTGAAAGGAAGAACTTAACTAGGATTGTGGGTCCAAAATTAGAAATACTAATCTGATCAACCTTTGGTTTGTTCCAGTATGGTCAGAGCAATAAGTGTGACTTGTGGAAACTGACGGAGTTCAATTTGGACTCCCAGTTAGAGCTTGGCGCTCAAATTCACATTAACCAAGTTAGTTTAATTTAAAAATGAAGAACATAGGTTTACAAATCCAAAATTATAAATACTAATCTGTTTGGCCTCCGATTTATTCTTGCATGGCCTGGGCGATGATTGTGACTCTGGAAACTGACGGAGTTTGATTCGGACTCCTGGTTTGAACTCAGCGCTCAAATTCACATTAACCAAGTTAGCTTAGTTTAAAAATGAAGGACTTAGGTTTGGGGGTCCAAACATAAAAATGCTAATCTGATTGGCCTCCGATTTGTCCCAGTACGGCTAGGGCGATGAGTATGACTCGTAGAAATTGTCGAAGTTCAAATCGGACTCCTGCTTTGATCTCGACACTTAAATTCACATTAATCAAGTCAGTTTTCATTTGTTTTGATTAAAAAGGGTGAACTTAACTAGGTTTATGGGGTCCAAAAATAGAAATACTCATCTGATCGGCATCTGATTTATTCCACCATGGCCATCGCAATAATTGTGACTTGTGGAAACTGACGAAGTTCAATTCGGACTCTCGGTTTGAGCTCAACACTCAAATTCACATTAAGCAAGTTAGTTTACTTTAAAAACAAAGAACATTGGTTTGGGATTCTAAAATTAAAAATATTAATTGGATTGTCCTCTCGTTTGTTCTAGCAATGCCAGGGCGATGATTGTGACTTGTGGAAATTGACGGAGTTCAAATCAGACACACGGTTTGAGCTCGGCGCTCAAATTAAAATTAAGCAAGTTCGTTTAGTTTTGTTTAAAAATGAAGAACTTAACTAGGTTGGGGGTCTAAAATTAGAAATACTAATTTGATCGGCCTTTGGTTTGTTCTAGTACGGCCAGGGCAATAAATGTGACTTGTGGAAACTGACAGAGTTCAATTCGAACTCCCGGTTTGAGCTCGGTGCTCAAATTCACATTAACCAAGTTAGTTTTGTTTTAAAACAAAGAACTTAGGTTTGGGGGTCAAAAATTAGAAATACTAACCTGATTTTCTTCTGGTTGTTCCAGCATGGCCAAGGCGATGATTGTGACTTGTAGAAATAGACGGAGTTCAATTCGGACTCCTGGTTTGAGCTCGGCACTTAAATTCACATTAAGCAAGTTGGTTTAACTTAAAAATTAAGGACTTTGGTTTGGGGGTCCAAAATTAAAAATATTAATCTGATTGGACTCCGGTTTGTTCTAGCACGACCAGAGCGATGAGTGTGACTCGTGGAAATTGACAGAGTTCCAATCGGTCCCATGGTTTGAGCTCGACACTAAGATTCACATCAAGCAAGTTAGTTTGTTTAGTTTTGTTTAAAATGGAATAACTAAACTTTGTTTGAGAGATTAAAATTAGAAATACTAATCCACATCGGTATAATGAATGTCGTCACAGTGGGACATTTACCCAACATTACCACTAGATTGAGATGCACACGAATAATAGAAGATTTCAACGAAAATAAAATAAATTAATTCTATTCCATCATCATCATTCTATCCACAATCTATATAGTAAAAAGTAAATACAAATGTCCACATAATACAACTCCAAAATAATACATTATCCATGAAACATACATCACTTATTGATTACATACTTATGAAAATAAAAGTACAATGTCGAATCTCTACAACACAAGCTATTCCTCTCGCTTGGAGTCGCTGCTAACTATCTCCTCCTCGGAAGTGGAGACACCTGTCACATCTGTACGCTGAAGCAAGGATGAGTCTAAAGAGACTCTGCAAGCAATCTATGCACAACATCCTTACACATATCTTATGTGTTGGATCGAAATGGCAAACAAACAGTCCTAAAGGGGGGTGAATAGGACTTTCTATCTTTATAAAATTCTTCTGAAAACACAACACTAAATGGATATGTTAGTACTTAGTGTGATGTGTGCGATTCAAGTGAAAACTAGGCGGAAAAAATCACACAAAGAAATGCACAAGGATTATATCCTGGTTCGGCCCTTCCCACATGGAAGTCCTACATCCAGTCCTCAAGTCCACTTGAGATTTCCACTAACTGCCAACAATTTAGCCTTCTCTCACCTTTGAGAAGATTACAAACCTACTTGCTCCCAAGCAAGTCTTCCCTAAACAGGGGTATAAAGACTGCCTTCCAAGGCCTTCCCTTCACAAAAGGGGCAGTGCAGATCTACCTCTGTAGAGATTACAACAAAAGAAGAATTAAAACACTTGTGTATTTGACTCAAATTTGATCACAACACACACTGACTTCAGTAGGATCAAAAGATCAAGAAATGAAGGTAAATCCTATCTGAAGTAAAAGACCAGGATTATATGACAATTACAATTCCCACCCAACACGAACTTCAGAGGAGAATTTTTTGAAGTGGAGCTCTCCGACTATTGCTGGCAGGAAGGCTTGAGAGAGAGCTTTGAATGATTTGAATGAAGCGTTTTAGGAGAATGGCTTGCATGCACTCCTGTGTATCTGGAATGTATCAATCCTCTTTTTCTTCAAACTTGAGCTCCTTTTATAATTCTCAAAAAGTAGCCGTTTGAGAAATAACCCGTTGGAGCTTGTGGCCGTTTGCAATTTAGCTGTTTGAATAGAGTTTCTGGGATCCTTTGGGTCTTGAAGACTTTGTCCAGGAGATCTTGAAACTTGCATCTTCCTAAGGTCTTCAAAGAGGAGTAGTTGTCTACAGCTAGAAGATAAGCTCTTGTAAAGAAAGACATGCTAAACACATGCCCAATTAATGACTGTTACAAGGACAAGACAAAGAGAAATGTATCTCCATACCTCTGTGGTAGGTGGGTCAGTTTATAGGACAAAAGAAAGTATGGAACCTAGTATCTCACACACCTTTCATCAAGAAAAGCAGACAAACAGATTATGCTAAAAAGGTGTGGCATGGGTCTGTCAGAGGTAGGTGAGACAGTCAGATGCCATGCGCTCAGATATTCATAAATGCTTTGTGTCTTATGAGTCTAATAAACTGAAGCAATGACATCAAGACTTACAGAGCTCAGAAAGAGAAAGCATTTAAGACAAAGATTTTGCACAAGATGAATATTTTAAATATAATGTGTCATGTCCTGTAAAAAAAATATTATGACGTTTCAGTAAGATATTTAACAACAAACATCTTATAAGGAAATTATGTCTAGGATACTTAAGAATCAAAATAGATTTGATAGTCTTTTATATTTCAAGACATACAGAACTGACAATGAGGTAAAAAGTACCAGTACAAAACTCACAGTGAAGTCGAATGTACAAGAACAGATAATTCAACTTCAGTAAAGAAAATCTCAAGTGATTCGACTTCAGGAAAAACAAAAGTAATTCTTACAGCAGTCGAATACTGTGTAGTGATTTTTGGGGATTCGGTTGTATGAGTTAGTCGAATAATGAGTAAAGAACATTTGGCTGTATGAGTCGAATACAGAGTAAGGAAACATTTGGCTGTATGAGTCGAATACAGAGTAAGGAAACATTCGGCTGTATGAGTCGAATGTTATGAAATGTATGAGTCAGTCGAATATAGAGTAAGGAAACGTTCGGCTGTATGAGTCGAATGTTATGAAATGTAAGTCAGTCGAATATAGAGTAAGGAAACATTCGGCTGTATGAGTCGAATACTAGTAGGGAAACATTCGGCTGTATGAGTCGAATGTTATGAAATGTTGTGGACTTAGAAGATTTTCAAGAATTTTGACTGAGTTTTTGAAGGAGTCGGATTTTGCAGTCAAAGGCATCAATCGAATTTAGTAGGCTATACAGATAGACTGTGGCCTTCAAATTTTTAGAGTTCATGATTTTTATCTGTATAGAATTTTGTGGTA
This sequence comes from Colocasia esculenta, assembly GCA_014218235.1. Lineage (NCBI taxonomy): Eukaryota > Viridiplantae > Streptophyta > Magnoliopsida > Alismatales > Araceae > Colocasia > Colocasia esculenta. The sequence goes on along the minus strand of JACBKR010000148.1, from coordinate 53,148 downwards.
TATTTACTTTGAAAAATATATATTTAAAGATTTGTCATAGCAAAAACATTGTTTATAGAAATTAAGAAAGTTTCTAAATTTCTTAGGGGTAGTTGCTCAACATTATGCACATGCTATCTTTCAAGGAAAATAAATACAACATGTTGCAAAGTTCATATAATTTAAATTACTATACATGGAAACCTATAACAATAGAGACACATGATACATGTTTCTAACCTTCACAGAATAACACAAAATCCTACACATGCATTCTATATACAACTTATAACATGATATCTACACAATTTCACTTGCCTTTTCACATTTATTACACATTTAATTACTGTTTTAATGTAAATAAATCACATTTATGCATGATCACATTTTATTAATCATGATTAAAGATTTAAAACATATTCATGTCGGTTGGCAATTATGTACAATTTAAGCATGAACTTATGTATTAATAAATAACATATCAAGCATGGAATCTAGACATTCTTTCATGTATTTATCACAATTATACATACATTTACTTGCTGTTTTGACATAAATTAAACATCATTACATGGGTATACACTTATTCACATATTAAACATTCACTTAACAATTCACATACTCATAATTCTTATTGCACAATTCACATGATCATATTCACATTTTCACTTAGTTGCAGTCACACACAGTCTAAACCACCACCAGAAGGACACACATATACACATACACTTATCCATCACCTAGGCAACATAGTGATAGATCTTGGTTAAACTGCGCAGAACTGGGAGAAGCGCTCTCCACCTTACCAGTGGTATTTGTCCACCTCCAAGATTTCATCCTAATTGCCCATAAGATATTACACACATTGAACCTTCCCATAGGGACTTTACTACAATACGGTTCCACAGCCCTCTATGGTAGCATTGTCACTAACGGCACATTTTAACACATTTCACTTTAACCACATCTTTACTTAGACTATTCACATACACTAATTATTCATGCTCCTGCACTTAAACACACGCATAGGTTTCAGTTTTACCTAACATGATGCTATTGATCACAGTATTAAACAACTCATACCACAGACTTAATCATACTGTAATCATTGCATCATACAAGAATTAATTTAATATGTTCAATTTGGCAAATATTCATGGTTAAATTCACAACTTTATCTATTGGCATCTAACAGTACAAAATTTTTATCATAGGTTCCAAACAAATAATACAGCATATACTCAATTTTCCATAAATTTCAGATTTCAAATAACTTTGGCAATTAAAACATGATTCATGCATATTTATCACTACATTCATTTAAATAAGTTCCACGATAATTCAGTCACACCCGACAGTGCCAACACCTGTATACAGTTATGATACCGACATGGAAAAATTATGAAATCCTAACTCACAACAAATCTATTTACACAAGATTAAACATGGTTATTTCATGCTCACAGTTCAATTACAAAAAATTTAATAATTAACACAAATCACAGAAATTCGGTACCTCCTCATGACTTGACCTATTGCTTGTTCCTGACTCACACATAAATTCCACAGTAGCATAGACCACCACAAGTCCAAATATAATCACACAAATGTGAAAATTAGGTACTGTGAAACCCAGACGAACTTGGCGGCACACAGGTTGCCGCCAATAGAGGTTAACGGCACCAGAGGTTGCCACCGACAAAGGATCTTAACGGCAACAAATGTTGTCGTTAAGTTCCTATCTGCAGAAGTACAGACAGAACGCACAAAACATAGTGAATGGGGGGTTCCAGGACATGAGATAATTTTTGTAACATTGCTAAGACCCAGTTGACATGTGCATGTATGATGTTCAAAGGTTACATTCCTCTTAAAAATTTCTAAATCGAAGTTATTTGCGAAGATGCTCTCCTCGGCAAAGCCAAGAAGCACCCAAACTCCCCTCGTACCGATCTCTGTGATGAATATAATGCACACCGGAGTCAGGAAGCTTCCCTAAGATCAAGTGCACCTCCCGGTCGAAGAAGAACGCCATAAGACACACCCAATCGCCAGATCCCGATCTCCAAGTTCGGGTTTCACACAAAGCAGTCTAGGGTTTTGAAAGAACTAAAAGACCTAATCCGTCCAAAAGAAAGAGTTTTTATAGAGCCAAGGGGTCGGGTTACGCATTAGATAGGGTATCCTACCATTGGAGGTAGGTTTCCAAAACCGAAACTGATGAAATCACGGCCGTTTCCAGATCTGAAACAGCACAATTTCTGGAAAATAGATGGTCACATTGGTTTCCGCCAACTGTACTTGGCGTCTATCGATATGGACGTCGACTCCCCCTAAACATCCACGCATGTTGACGTTAACATGCACTTCGGCCAAAACACAGAAATGCCCAATTATATATATATATACACTATATACATACATGCAACGTATAATGTATAATCTAAGGATCATAGTACAATATAAAGAGAAGAACCATGTGCACAATAAACACATATATAAATTTGTACAACATTATTCAAATTCAATATGTACAGAAATATTACATATATGTATAGACATGTACATATGCACACATAGCAACTAATACATCATAAGAAAAAGTCAAATAAAAGAGCAAAATTCGAGGGCCTTACCCCTCTCTTCCTTAAGAAAACTTCGTCCTCGAAGTTAGAATGACACTACTCAAACAATTGGGGATACTTCTTCATCATAACATCCTCAAGCTCCCAAGTAGCCTCCTCTCTCAAGAAGTTCCGCCATAGCACCTTCACGGACACAATGCACTTGTTCCGGAGATGTTGAACCTTCCGATCAAGAATAGCTACTGGTTGCCCAACATATGATAGATCTGGCTAGATCTCCACTGGCTCATGACTAATAACATGAGACAGATCCCGCACATACCTCCTAAGCTTAGATACGTGGAAAACAGGATGAACACTAGTTAACGTTGGGGGTAAAGCTAGCTCATATGCCACGCTGCCCATCCGCCTCAAAATCTCAATGGACCAATGAACTAGGACTTATTTGCTATGCCTGCCAAATCTAACAACACCTCGAGTAGGCAAAACCTTCAAAAATACATGCTCGCCCACCTCGAACTCTAAATCCTTTCTCTTATTATCGGCGTAACTCTTATGCCTATCTTGCACCGCAACAAGCCTCTTCCTGATAAGCTGGATCTTATCCGAAGTCTCCTGCACTAACTCCGGACCAATCAACTGCCTATCACCGGTCTCCTCCCAGCACAAAGAAGATCCACAAGGCCGCCCATACAACGCCTCAAATGGAGCCATACCAATACTCGCATGAAAATTCTTGTTATATGCGAACTCCACAGAGGTAATCACGCTCCCATCACCCTTCTGTTGGGTTACAATGTGTATGATGACATGTGCTTAAATGTTTTGATGATGAATGACATAATTGATGTTGTCTTAATGTGCGTAAATGGGAGTTGGAGGTCAAAGCTAAGCAAGATGAGTTTGATAACAACCCATCTGCTGTCAACCGTGCCAGTTTGGGAGCGGCGAATGCCCACCTTAAAAAAGCAATTCATTGTGTGGAGATTTTTTGGGCCCAAAAGGCTCGGATTGACTGGCTGGAGGATGGGGACAATAATATCGCTTTTTATCAGCTGTTGTCCAAGTAATAGAAGGAGTAATAGAATCCACAGGCTGTAGGTCAATAATATAGGTGTAAGGACCAGGATGCCTTGGCTATGGAAGCGGCCAAGTATTTTGAGACTCTTCTTCAGTCTTGTGCTCACAGTGTTAATGATTCCATTGTTAATGTTATTCCCACTATTATTTCTTCTGCTCAGAATGATGTCCTGTGTGCTTTCCCTGGTAAGGAAGAGGTTAGAAGGGCGGTATGGACTCTCAGCGCCTCCAGTGCCCCGGAACCTGATGGATTCGGTGGTTCTTTCTATACTTCATGTTGGGATAGAGTGGGGGATGATGTCTTTTGCTGCTGTCACTGATTTTTTCAATGGTTTCCCCTTTCCTAGAGGTATCACTTAAACTCATATTGCTCTCATTCCTAAGAAGGATCAACCAATATGCTTCAATGACTACAGGCCAGTCAGTTTATGCAAATTTTGCTACAAAATAGTTTCTAGAATTCTTTGTGACAGACTTACCCCTATTCTGCCTATGATTATTTTGAAGAGCAAGGTGCTTTTGTTAAAGACAGATTTATCCTGGACAACATTTCTATGGCTAGACAGTTGGCTAAAGACATTGGGCGCAGGTCAAAGGCAATAATGTTATTTTCAAACTTGACATTAAAAGGCTTATGACAGTGTTGAATGGGATTTTCTGTTTGCTGTGATGAAGATTTGGCTTCTGCTCCAGGTTTGTCTCGTATATTGGTATGATGATCTCTAATTGCTGGTTCTCTGTGCTATTTAACGGCTCCCCATCGAGCTTTTTCCATTCCTCCAGGGGTCTTCGTCAGGGAGACCCTATTGCTCTTACTTTATTCATTATAATGGAAGAACCCTAAGCAGAGGCATTAAGAGTCTGGTCAGCGCTGGGTCCCTTCACCCCTTCTCGGGCCCTAGGGGCTGCCCCCCTCCCTCACATCTCCTGTACGCTGATGACACATTGATCTTTTCCAATGGAGCCACTAGAAATGTCAGAAGGTTGATCAATTTATTACAAAGTTATGCTCTCTCTTCTGGTCAACATATTAATCCCCAAAAAAGCTGCTTCATGTTACCAGCGAAGGCCACCGCTCACACCGCCCACAACATTAAAAAAATCACTGGGTATCGGAGGCAACTTGGCAAAATCCACTACTTGGGCGTTCCTTTAAACCTGGGAGAATGGTCACAGAGGAGTTCAGGTTCATGATCGATAGAGTGCATGGTAAATTACGTGCTTGGAAATCAAAATTTATGTCTCAAGCTGGCAGGCTTACCTTGATTAATTCGATTATTTCTCTCTCCCCCCCATTTACCTGGCTGCTGCTTCTTACATCCCGAAGTCGATCATATCTTATATTGAAAGAGCCTCCGCCGCTTTTTTTTGGGATGGTTTGAATGGTGCTCATCGTCGCCACTGGGTTGCCTGGTCAGTAATCTAGAAATGTGTTCATGAAGGCGGCCTTGGAGTTCGAAGCCTTCGGTATGTGCAATTATCCCTGGCAATCAAACAAATTTGGAACATCAGACATGGTCAGTCTCTCTGGGCACTTATGCAAGAAATCGGTACTCTTCGAATCATTCTACTAGCTTCCCAGGGATGTCGAAGGCTGTCTACTTTGAAGCCAAGAATTTACTCATTAATAACACCAGATGGATTCATGGTAATGGTAAGAGTATTAACTTTCTTTAGGATATTTGGATTGGGGAAAAGTCTCTCTATGATATCCTCCAATTGGACAATGAAGATGTGGGAGCTTCTCTCAGTGAGGTGGTTTTGGATGCTAACCATCCTATCAGGGCTAAAATTCCCCGATTTGTTTTGGACGACTTGGTGCTTACTAATGATGATGACAAATGCATGTGGAATGCCTCCAATATGGTAGCTTCTCTACCAAATCTACGTATATATAATCAGACCCAAGGGTGTGCAATGACCAGCTCTCTCTAAAATCTGGCACAACTATTTCCACCGTCGTGCCTCCCTTTTTTTGCTTGGAGAATCCTCCACCGTGCTATTCCTGTTGATGGCCACCTTTCTGAAGCTGGGATCACACTTGCATCTCACTGCTCTTTCTGTCAGCACCCTTAATCTAAGGACCTTGATCATTTATTTGTCAACGGTGACATTGCTACCTCCCTCTGGCGTTGGATCCAACTGTTGCTTTCCCCTAAGGCTACTCTTCACAACCATATTACTGGCCATCTGTGGAGTATTATCCAAACCTCTAATATCCGTTCCCCCACTGGATTTGTCTCTCTTTTCAGCCTAACTCTTATGTTGTGGGAAATCTTGAAGGAAAGATGCCTCCGTAGGTTTGATAATTTTCAGGTATCGGTTGGGGTCATTATCAACAACATTAAATCCGCCACACACACATCTTCTTTCTAAAGTTAGTTTAAAATAGCGCCCAATCATGAGGAGGTTCAGACTCTTCACAATTTCGGCTATGCTCCAAAATGCCCTGCTAAAGTGCTTAAGTTAATCAGATGGATTCCCCCTATACGTGATTTCAGCCTCAATGTAGATGGGGCGTGTAAAGGAAATCCCAGAGAGTGTGGCGGTGGCGGTTGTATTCGGGATTCTCAGGGCGAGTCCAGTTGCTTTCCTCATTACTATGGGGAGGGGACCAACATGATTGCAGAAGTAAGAGTGCTCTGTGATGGTCTTCGTCTGGCTCATTTTCTGGTCTACAAGCTCTCTATTGTCTACTCCGACTCTCAGGTTCTTGTAAAGTTTATTTGTGAGGATAAAGCCCCTTCTTGGCGATCTTACAGATGGTGGAGAGAAGCTAAAGATATCTTCAGCAGGGAGCACCTCCTCTTGACTCATGTCTTCCGGGAAATAAACCAACTTGCAGACTCCTTGGCCAATGTAGCTATAAGTAAGCTTTGTAATGAAGTCTTTTGGGGGGCTGATAGCTTACCACAAGTTTGTAAAGGGCCGATGGTCATTGATAAGTCGGGTCTCATGCATCTTAGACTGTCTTAAGGGGTCTGCCCCGTACTTCATTATTTATCCCTCTTTATTAATTTTAGGCCCAGGTCGCCCTCACTGGTGGAGTGATAACATCCTCTCCCTCTAGGAGTGGGCACTCTCCTAGTTTGAGCCCTGAGGACCTCCTTACGGAAAAAAAAAGATGTTGTCTTAATGTTGAAACATGATAAAAATGACAAAGACATGAAGAGATGAATATGATCATCATGCTTTTATTGATCACCTATGTATTCATTATATCTCACTTAGAATGTCTTTTAATGTAGGTATGAATGCATATAAGCCAAGCAACAAGATTCAAGTGAAAAAGAACAAGAAATAAACTTCAAGTGATCACCTGTCGAAAGCTAAGAAGCCACCTGTCGACCGATGGACAAGACAGAACAAAATGATTCTGGAAGAACTCAGAAAGCAGTACCTATCGACAACTAAGATGTGCCTATCGACAGATGAAGTTTGCCTGTTGACACCAAGACAATACGTGTCGACAGATCCAGTCTTCCAACAACAACATGCTTATGGAAAACCAGAAGTTGTAGTAGCTGTCGACAACTATGAAGCGCCTGTCGACAGACGAAGTGAAACCTCAGATACGAGATTTGGATATGTTCTATATTATGGTGTTTCCTTTTAGCACGTCTCTCCATACTTCGACACCACTATATATAGATCATATAGATGTATTTTCGCAGCAAGAAGCCACCATACCAACCTAAGCAAAGTCTAAGAGAGAGAGGTTCTTCCTGCTGCTCTGCTTCAACCCTCCGTCCAGAGCGAAGAAGATTCATCTTTCAAGTGAGTTGAAGCCGGTTCATCCACAATTCAAGCTTCTCCATCAAGTGTACAACATCAAGACGAAGCTTGGAGTTCTTCTAGATGACCAACGACAAGAGTTCTTCATCTGGATTTGTTCTTTCATCTCAGAACTCCTGTCCTTTCCTATTTCTCATACTTATGTGTGTGTGGTCGTGATTCAAGCGTTCCTTGTGCTTGATTCACGTGGCTTAAGTTGTTCTGATAGTGTGTGTCACATCAGACAACGTGTGTGTGTGAGTTGTAGTGTGGAACTCGCTCATAAGTAGTTTTTTCTGCGTGTGTGTGGACGGTGGACGTAGGATACACAAGTTGTGTACTCCGAACCACCATAAATCATCAAGTCTGTGGTTTGAATGTTTTACGTTAGATGATGATAGGCACGTTGATCTTTCACACGCTAGATAAATTGTTGTTTCTTGTACTTACAATTAGCACACATCTTAATTCATTCTAACTTGTTTGAGATTCCAATAAGTCTGTATCCCCATCGAAAGAAAGCATATAGTTTTTAAATCGATAGTAATCTATTCATCCCTCCTTCTAGATTACCATAATAGGCAATTCCGCACATTTATCACCTTCAAATCCAACACACATGCTCGCAACATATCCTCGAGTGTCTGGATAGTCCTCTCAGGCTCTTCATCTATTTGAGGATGGAATGCCGAACTAAGCTTCAATTCGGAACCTAAAGCATCCTGAAGACCCTTCCATAGCCTCGAACTAAATCTCGATCCGAAATGATCGTTCAGCACACCATGCAACCTAATAATACTCTTACATACAATCTAGCTAATCTCTCAACTGACTGCTTCTTCTTCATAGGCAGAAATGGACAGTCTTAGATAATCTATCTATAACACCCAAATCGAGTCATTACCCTTCACTGATCTGGGCAAACCCATTACAAATCCATAGTGATGGCCTCCCACTTCCATGCTGGGATCTCCATCTTCTGCATAAGACCAATGGTCGTTGATGCTTGGCCTTCACTTGCTGGCATACTAAACACCTGGATACAAAATCCACCACATCTTTCTTCATGCCAGACCACAAAATGATCTGTATAAATCTTGGTACATCTTAGTGTTACCTGGATGAATAGAGAATCTCGACCTATGAGCTTCTTCTAGAACATGCTCATTGACATGTACAACATGAGGAATACAAACTCGGTGATGAAATCTAATCACACCATCCTCATCACGAGCAATTCCCACCTTGCCTACTAATCCATGAAGCCTAGGAACAGCCTTCTGCTGCTTAATCACATCATCTAGCACAGAAGACCGAATAGACAACTGAGCAACAAAAGCCTGACATAAAAGCTCTAACTCAGTCATCGCACAGGCAGCATCCTCTAACATCTTCCAATCCAGCTGGAGCAAAGACCTCTTCCTGCTGAGAGGATCCGCTACGACATTCGCCTTTCCTGGATGATTTGAAGATTGAAGTCGTAGTCCTTGAGAAACTCAATTCATCTCCTCTGACGCAGGTTTAATTCTTTTTGAGAGAAGAGATACCTCAAGCTCTTATGGTCAGTGAACACCTCAAATCTGACACCATAAGATAGTGCCCCCAGATTTTTAGTGCATGAACCATTGCCGCAAGCTCCAAATCATGAGTCAGATAGTTACGCTCATGCACCTTCAACTGACGAGAAGCATACGCCACTACCCTTCCACTACATCAACACACAGCCTAACCAATCCTAGATGAATCCGATACATGGCAAAACCCTCTACACCACTCGGTAAATCAACACCAGTGTACAAGTAAGCTTAGCCTTCAACAATTGAAAGCTACTCTCACACTCCTCGGACCATACAAACTTCACATCCTTCCTGGTTAGCTTAGTCAAGGGGCGGTGATAGAGACGAATCCCAATAAATCGCTGATAATATCTCACTAAACCAAGGAACTCTGAATCTCCGATGGGGTCCTGGTGATCTCCCAATCTAATACAGCCTGGACCTCGCTGGATCAACTACTACACCAGCACCTGAGACAACATGCCCAAGGAAATGAACCTCGCGCATCCAAAATTGTACTTGCTAATTTTGCATACAGCTTGTGCTCTCGGAGACTTCCAACACACCCTCCAATGCTGACGGTGTGTAGCCTCATCCGAAGAATAGACTAGCACATCATCGATGACACCACTACAAAACTATCTAGATAAGTCTAAACACCCTGTTTATGAGATCCATGAACGCTGCAGGGGGTGTTTTTAGACCAAACGGAAGAACTAAAACTCATAATGTCCATAACGAGTCCTAAAGGCCATCTTGGACACATCTTCACTCCTATCCTCACTGATGATAGCCAGATCGCAATCAATCTTGGAAAGTCGATGCATTTTGCAACTGGTCAAAAAGATCATCAATCTGCGGTAAGGGATACCTGTTCTTTACAGTCACCTAGTTGAGCTTCCTATAATCAATGCACAACCTGAGTGAACCATCCTTCTTTTTTACAAATAATACAGGTGCACCCAGGGGATACACTAGGCGAATAATCCCTTATCCACAAATCTTGCAATTGTTTCCTTAACTCATCTATTCCACAGGTGCCATCCTATATGGATCCTTTGAGAAAAGAGAGGTGCCTGGAAGTAACTCCATAGTAAAGTCTATGTCCCTAATAGGTGCAATTCAGACAAATCATCCGGAAAAATGTCTGGAAACTCCCTCACTACATCAATCACCCCAAGGTAGTGGACTCATCACCTTGGTACTACCATGTTGGCAAGAAAAGCGTCACATCCCTTGTTCACCATTCTCATCTCCTTCCTGGCGGAGACGACAACCTTCCCCTAAGTTCCTTGGTAATGGATGTGAAAACTCATCCTCACGAGAATACGGAAAATGATCTTCTTCGCACGACAATCTACTAAAGCTAATGCTCCTCTAGCCAATCCAGACCAAGAATTGCATCATAGTCCTTCATCTTTAGCAAAAAGAAACACCCTCTAGGACTCGATCCTGATGCACATAGGTAAAGACGGATACACATCCTAGTCGATATCGTTCCCGCAGGTGTGTGCACAGAGAAAGGGACCTTTAACTCCTCAGCCTCTAATCCTAACTCTACTACTAACTGCCTAGAAAAATGCTCGGAATGAATGAGTGAGTGGCACCCGTATCAAACAAAACCCGAGAGTGCACACCCATGAAAAGAATCGTACCTTCGGTGACATGCTCCGGCTGCTCTGCATCCTCTCGTGCTAACACGAACACTCGAGCTTGGGCTCGAGGCCTTTCTGGTCTTCCTATAGCTGAGCTGCTGCTGCTGCCGCCGCTAGGGTAGGCGCTCCACGCCGGACTCCCTGCTGAAGTCTGGGATAGTTCCGGATCTGATGCTCGCTGCTCCCGCACTTTAAACACTTCCCCGCTAGCTTCTAGCACGCGGTACCTCTATGTATCCTTCCATAGTGAGGACACTCCTTCTTGTCGTTGGGCCTGACACCGGGGGACCGCGGTACTACTGCCTGCTGACTACTCGCTGCTACGGGACACTTCGGTGACTGGTACGCCGCCTTCTTCCTATCCTGCTGCTGGAAAGGGGTGCGACCTCTTCTCTTCTAGGTACCGCTCCATCTCGCTCTCCTGCCTTCAAAGCCGCGTTGAGAGCCTCATCAAGGGTACGATGGTCAAACGCCACCAACCTCGACCTAAGTGATGGCTTAAGGCCCATCACAAATTTTTTCGCCTTCCTGCTCTCATCAGCCACTATGTGAGGTGCATATTTAGACAATTCAGCAAACCTGGCCTCGTACTCAAGTACGGTCATGGAGCCCTAGGGAAGAGTAAGAAACTCCTTCTCCATCTTGTCCTAGATATGCTCCGGGATGAAAAGAGCATCACGAACTCATCCCATGCCACCTCAATAGCACCGTCCTCAAACTGGGTGCACAGTAAAGAGACCACCATACATCGTCTGTCTCCTGCACAAACCACCATAAGCCCCAATCTAAACAAATCTAAACTTAACGTAATTACATGCAATTTAATTATTAATACCTAAGCATGTAGGTGGCCAAGCTGACCTTGTCCTCCTCAACACACCTATAGCTTGGAAGATCTTCTCGATCTCCCTCATCCACTCTCCGCCAGCAATGGCTGACTCTCCCCCTTAAAGAGGGTGAAGCCATCCTCTTGAATCGCTCTATGATGGAAGGACCACCATGCCATGCTCCTGGAACTGGAGCTGGAGCCTGAGCCTGCTACAACAAGCAATATAACATTATAAGCAACATGACAACATGATGGCAACTTAGCAATCACATAATTAATAAAATAGACTACTCTATCTATTATTCTAACCTGACCCTCCAGCTAAGCCTGGAGTGCTGCCTGGGTGTGAGCCTGAGTCTGCATAGCCTGCAGTAGGCCTTGCATAAACCTCCATAATCTACAGGCGGTGGTGGAGGAAGAACTATAGGACCCTGGGGTGCTGGGCCTGCTACTGATCCCTATCCTCACGCCTCTGCTCATCCTCTCGAGCAAGGGCATCACGCCTACCACGAGAAGCCATAACCTGTAAAACTATTTAATCACAGTTAAAACTAAGTTATTTAGTCCCAACCATGTTCTTAATATCTTTCATTTCTTATTAATCATTTCTACTCTCGTGGACAAATTCTATAAAGACAGCGCATATATGAAGATGATGGTATATTCATGTACAATCTCAATCTGTTTCTCTGATACCAATGTCTGTAACGACCCTCCCTATACCAGTACGATTATACCAATCCACATCGGTATAATGAACGTCGTCACAGTGAGACATTTATCCACCATTACCACTAGATTGAGATGTACACGAATAATAGAAGATTACAACGGAAATAAAATAAATTAATCTTATTCCATCATCATCATTTATCCACAGTCCATATAGTAAGAAGGAAATACAATGTCCACATATAATCAACTCCAAAATAAATACATTATCCATTAAACATACATCACTTATTGATTACATATGAAATATGAAAGTACAATGTCGAATCTCTACACACAAGCTATTCCTCTCACTCGAAATCACGAAACTACACTACTATCTCCTCCTCGGAAGTGGAGACACCTATCACACCTGTACGGCCGAAGCAAGAATGAGTCTAAAGAGACTCCACAAGCATCTATGCAGAACATCCTTACAGATATCTTATGCACATACTATCTTTCAAGGAAAATAATAACACATGTTGCAAGGTTCATATAATTTAAATTACTATACATGGAAACCTATAACAATAGAGACACATGATACATGTTTATAACCTTCACAGAATAACACAAAAATGTACACATGCGTTCTACATACAACATATAACATGATATCTACTCAATTCACTTGCACTTTTCACATTTAATTACACATTTAATTTGTTGTTTTAATGTAAATAATTCACATTTATGCGAACCACAACATATCTCTCTCTAGCTTCTAGAGAGAGATGCTCTGAGGTTTGGTTCATGCTGGTGTCGTCCTGCTTACCTCCACCGTCATTCTGGCGGTGGTGGTTGGCCTACGTTTAAGGTGGTTCACGTCCTCTGATCACGGAATATGTGCAGCTAGTTGCTGATGGCACTGGTCTTGGCCGAAGAAGCTTTCTTTTGCCCAAGCGCTTTCAGCGTCCTTGCGACCTGCGAAGGTTGCTTTGCAGGTGAAACCTCCTGCATTCACTGATGCAGGTGCACCTGTAGTTTTCTTCTCCCAATATGAAATCGCAAAGTCTGAAGGATCTCTGAAGAAAGCTATAATTGTGAAGTGCTCTTATGGTAGGCCCTCTATCCCAGATATTAAATCGTGTCTATCATTTTGCCTTGGTCTCAAGTCAGATTTATAGTTAGCTCCCTCAATCATCGCCATCTTCTACTTCGGTTTGAGTCTGATGAGGAGTTCTTGTTGGTTCTTCTTTGCAAGAGCCTTTATATTAAGGGTTACTTGTTTTCACTTTTTCGCTGGTCGACTTCTTTTGATTTCGACAAGGATCCCTCTTGATGCCCATCTGGGTTGGCTTTCTTGGTCTTCCAGTTAGTCTGTATAATGAAGATTACCTGCACTCCATTGCTAATAAGTTGGGTCAAGTTCTTCGTATCCATGAGGCCACGTTGGCAGGACATAAACAGCAGAGGCGTTGGTTTGTATTGATTTAGACATCACTGCTCCCCTCTAGGAGTAGATTTGGATTGGTTATGACGACCAAGGCTTTTGGAAGAAGGTTAATTATCATAGGGTTCCTTCTCTATGTAAGTTCTGTAACCGTATTGGTCATAGTGAAGAATCCTGTCATAAGAAGAATAAGAGTTCTTTGATTAAGAAGCCAGACGCTCAAGATGCTCCTACGTCTGTCCCTGCTCCGACTGTTAATGCATGGAGGCCAGTTCGTGGGAGGAAATCTAAAGCAATGCCCCCCCTACGTAAATTCCTGTTAGCAATGCTTTTGAGCACCTGCGGAGGGTTTTAGAGGACCCAGATGCCCATGATAATATTCACCTCTGCAAGCTGGTCCTATAGTTCAAGTTAGTGATTATGTTCAGGGGACCCAGTCTAATGATGGGGATGTTATTGTTAAGCCCCTTCTTTTCTCATCTAAGACTAGTTCAAGTTCTCTCAAAGTCAGCTCAGAGCCTTTGTTGCCTCCTCTTGTCCAACAGAATATTACTTTATGTGTGCATGTATTTCTGTCCAAGGTCAGGCTCCATGCATGGGCGGTATTGAAGGTTCTGACGGGGCTCCTCCACAGGTCAGCCTTGCCTGGGTAATCATGGACCTTCCGACGATATTGAAGGTCTATCGTTTCCATCCCGTTGTTCTTCATTCTCCGGTCGCCGGAGTGGTGACTGGAGAGGGGGCTGTCTTGCCTTCTTTGGTTTCTTCTGATGGCAACCATGACTCCGTATTACCTTCTATGGGTACATTAAATCATTACGTTTCCCTAAGGGCTACTGCTGACAATATTCTAATACCTCATGTGGAGGTTTCCAAAGATGGCAGCATTCTTCTCAGTGATGGCGTTTGCACCAGATCTAAGGCTAAGGCTACTGCGGTCCAAAGTGGGTATGTTTCTTCATGATGCCTCCTATATTATTCTAGAATATTCGGGGCTCTCTATTGTGGCTTCCAAAGAACTCTTAAGTTGATGGTGAAGAAGCACAAGTTGCAGTTTGTTGCTCTGTTTGAACCGAAGATGTCTATTAGCAAGGCCTCCCGTCTTTGCACTTATTTACATATGGATCACTATGCTTAGGATATTCTGGAATCGTCCAACATATGGATCTTCTTTAATAAGCCTTTTTCATTTAAAATTCTATCTTTCTCTGCCCAGCATGTTACAGGATTGATTTTGCAGGCCGATTCCCCTCCTATGCTTGTCTCCTCTAACTATGCTAGCTGTGACTTCCATGACATAAGAAGCTTGTTCGAAGATCTTCTCCTTAGCTGATACTGGGACATTCCTTGGGTGGTTGGGGGTGACTATAATGCCATTCTCCACTCTATTGAGAAAAAGGGTGGGCTCTTGCATAATTCTACTTCTACTCTACAGTTTAACACTTTCATTTCAGCTTCTGGTCTAATGGATGCTGGTTTAAAGGTTCCCCTGACACTTGGTCCAAAAACCGGGTTTGCAGCCTTTCTATTAAGGCTAGACTCGATAGAGTTCTAGTCAATAATTTGTGTAATGTGAATTATCCAGGTCTTTGGGTCCAGCATCTAGCCCGTGGTCCTTCTAATAATGCCCCTATGATCATTACTTTTCATAGCACTTACTCCCAGCCTTCTCGCTTCATTTTTCAGAACATGTGGTTGACACATGACTCCTTCTTGAACTGTGTTTCTCAAACTTGGATTAGTGAGGACAGGTGGTTCCCTAACCTTTCAACAAGCTTCAGCTAAACTCAAGGCTGTCAAGATCACCCTTAAATCCTGGAAAACATGTGTTTGGCCATATTGAAGATAATATCAGGAGAGCTGAGGCACAAGTTTCATTACATCAGCAAATTTTTTACTCTTCTCCCACTGAGTAGCACCGTGTTCATCTCAATGAGGCTAATGCCAAGCTTAGGCAATCTCTTCACTGCCAGGAGCTTTTTTGGTGTCAGAATTCTAGAATACAATGGTTGGAAGAGGGTGACCGATACTGCTTTCTACCATGCTGCTATCCAGGGTCGACGAAGCAGGAACTTCATTCATAGGTGAAGATAAATAACACTTGGTGTGATGATCAAATCTGCTTAAAATTGAGGCTCAATGTTTCGTTCAAACTCTTCTGACTTCTGAGGACCATGTTGTTGATGATAACTTGCTTCTTTCTATTCCTCAACTTTTTCTGAGGAGGATAACACATGCTTACTGCTATGCCTTCTGCTGAAGAGATTAACAAATTGTCTGGATTATGAATGGCAATAGCGTTGTAGGTCCGGATGGGTTTTCTGGGAAGTTCTATACTGCTTGTTGAGATATAATTGGGACTGATCTAGTTCATGCTGTTTGTGGATTTTTTTCTGGTTACCCTCTTCCGACAAGAGTTTATTCATCCCTTATTGCCCTTATTCTAAAGTGGAAAATCCTACCAGCTACAGTCATTACCGCCCCATTAGCCTTTGTAATTTTTGTTATAAAATTGTCTCTTCTATTATCTGCAATAGGCTTTCTTGTGTTTTTCCTTCATTATTTCCTTGGAACGGGTGCATTTGTTAAAGGCAGAAACATCATGGATAATGTGTTCCTAGCTAGACAGTTGGTCTCGACATTGGTAGGAAGTTCATGGTCACAATGGATTTTTAAACTAGATATGATGAAAGCTTGTGATCGAGTTGAATGGGACTTCCAACAAGTAGTTCTTTGCAAGTTTGGTTTCTCTCTAGATTCACTTCATATGTGGCTATGCTTATCTATAATTGTTCATTTTCTGTTCTCTTTATGGTGCTCTTGCTGGCTTTTTCAAGTCTTCTAGAGGTCTTCGTCAAGGCGACCCTCTTGCTCTGTCTCTTTTTATTATAATGGAGGAGGCTTTGAGTAGGGGCTTGCGGATGTTGTTGGAGAATCATGTTATTCTACCTTACTCTAGCCCCAGGAATACTTTGCAAATTTGCACCTTCTATATGTTGATGACACGCTCATTTTCCTTAATGGTCAGGCTGCAAATATCAGACATTTCATGAATTTTATCAAGACTTATGAGCAGTCTTCTGTGCAATGGGTTAGTCATGGTAAAAGCAGCTTCCTTATTTCTAAATCTGCTCCTCTCCATGTCGCTGCTAAAATTCATCGCTTGACTGGCTTCCAGCGCCAAAATAAAACCATGCTTTATCTTGGAGTTCCTATTAAGCAAGGCAGGAACTTGATGGCGGACTACAAGCGCTTGATGGATAAAATCTCAACTCATGTGAGCAATTGGAAGTCAGGATTCCTGTCTAAAGCGGGCAAAATGACCCTCATTAATTTTGTCCTCATTTCTATGCCTGTTTATCTAGCCACTGCATCTTCCATTCCTAGGTCTGTTATTAATTTTATTGAGAGACTTTGTGCAGCATTCTTCCGGGCTGGGTCTCCGAGTGAGAGCCGTAACATTGGGTGTCTTGGGCAAATATTCAGATGCCTATTTCGGAAGGAGGTCTTGGTGTTCGTAGCCTCTGGCATATTCAGCTCTCAATGGTGATCAAGTAATTTGGAATATTTATCATGGGTCTTCTTTGTGGGTTTCTTATGCCAAGAATGGTTTTTTCATGATGGTCATCTTATTGGCACCTGTATGGTATATCCAAGAAACTATTCTTTGCTGCCCATGAAATTGTTCAACAAAAGTCTAGATGGATCTTAGGTAATGGTGAAAGTATTAGTTTTTGGATGATGTTTGGATTGGTCAGAAACCTCTTTAGCAAACTTTATCTACTCCTTTTTCAGCTCCTTCTCCCACTATCCATGAGGTCCTTCTTGATAACAACCACCAGCTGCGCCCATCATTCATGTTAATCTGGATCAACTGAAGCTCTCTTCTAATGCAGATATTTGCATTTGGGGTCCTTCTAAAAATGCATTTTTACTGTCAAAAGCGCTTATGACCTGGTTTGCAATCGTGGTGTTATGCGTTCGCCTCTTCTCTGAATTTGGCACAATCTTTTTAGTAGACGTGCTTCCATGTTCTGCTGGCATTTGCTTTATAGACCGGTTCTTGTGGATGCATGTATTGCAGAGTGTGGTATTCCATTGTTGTCTCACTGTTGTTGCTGCCGGAAGCCTCAAGTGGAAGACTTGAATCATCTTTTTATTTATAGTGATCTGGCGAAACCGCTTTGGCATTGGGTTTCCCCCATACTCGCTGCTGGCCATGGATTTCAGGGAAATATTTCTATCCATCTTTGGGATATCTTGAATTCTTGCAGCCCCTCTAACCCTCATGGTTTTGTTACTATTTACTGCTCCATGCTTATTGTTTGGGAAATCTAGAAGTCTAGATGCAAAATGAAGTTTGAACATGTTAACATTCCTTATAACTCCATGCATAACAATATTCAAGATTTGGTTGGTACTGCCATTAGTAGGATGGCTTTCAAATCGGGGTCCACTGCCTAGCAAATGGATGCCCTCCTAGAACTTGGTTTTCATGTTGTTCTCCATCCAAGGATATCAAAACTTGGGAGCTAGATTCCCCCTATTCAAGGGATTATGCTCAATATTGATGGTGATAGCAAAGGTAACCCGGGCCCTTGTGGGGGTGTGGTATCTTCAGAGATTCTAGCGGTTCTGCCCTTCCAGCTTTCTCTCTTTATTATGGTGCTGGCTCTTGCTTGGCTACTGAGGTTCGTGCTATGCATGTAATACCTCAGAAATTTCATTAATAAAAAATATATATATATATATATTATAGATAATGAAAATTTTGCCCATTAATAAAAATCAAACTAGTTAAAACATACACAACATTATTGCATGAGTAGAAACTCATATAAAAATTCTATGAAAATAATAGTTATACCTTAAAAATTATTATCTATTGACCCATTAAGAAATTGGGCATAGAAAAATAATTCGGACCATGATTCAGAATTTATGTGACTTATTATTGTAACTAAGGAATAAATTGGAAATTCCATTATTACATGAGCCAAGTGGATTAACAATTGAAATAAAAATTATGGGTAGATTCTAAACAATATGTGGGGATAGCACATAAAAGGAATTGGATCAATGGACAACTTATGACCCATGAACAAATTCAAGTATGAAAATAGTAAATCAATAACTTACGTATCATCGAAATGATAGAACTTACGTACCACTATCGTACATGAGAAAACACATTATAAAATTCCGTAAAAATTATAATCAACCTAAAAAATTATTCTTAAGAGTTTCATGAAGAGATTCGAGCAACAAAAATCCGATTGGCCAAGTGTACGTTACACGTGACCAGGTTAACCGAATTAGGGAACTAAGTCGGAAATTGTTAACACGGAAAAATAACCCAACCATAATTAAATAAATAGGTTGGAGAGACTTATAACATATGTATTAGTGACCCATTAATGAAAATGGGCCAATGGATCACTTTTAGCCTAATAATAAAATTGGAACATAAAAATACTCAGAAATTCGCACCTGTAAATATGCAATAATTGTAAAGGGCATATTAGGGTTTAAATTAGGGTAATTAGTCATACAAGGTAAGTCAAAACCGGACCCACTCTAAGAGGTGGTTTCCTAAACCTTTGCTACCTCCTTTGGTTAGAGAATCTCAGATTTTGGAAACTACAATGCAGAAATTCGCAGCCCTCTTTCCTAGTCCCATTAGGACATGAAGTAGAACCCTAAAACTATAAGAACTCTTCACAAAACATTTGGGGAAGGTTTAGCATCAAGTTGGGGTCGTGTGCAGCAAGTTTGGGGCGGTGGGGGAGAGGAGAGGCTGGGGGAAAATGTGGTCTTCTTCCACCTCGCCCTGTAGCGAACCAGGAACCTGTAGGGAGTTCTTTGCGTTCAAAGGTAGGCATTTCGGGTCAAGATTAATGAAAAATAATACCATCTTGTAGAGCTTCAAGTCTAGATTCATTTGCTTCTGATTTTACTAATTTTCATCGAGTATACTTTGTGTATTAATCGCTTTCCTAAGTCGCGCACAGTTAGGGCTTTTACCGTTCTTCTTATTATGCATACGATTCGAGACCGAATTAGACTAATCATCAACATCAAAGTTCTTCTACTTGTAGTCACAATCATCTTTCATGTAGAAATTTTTGCCTAAAGTCTTTATATAGAGAGTTATAACCATGTTAATCGAGTCGCTGCATGATACTGCAATGTCGAGATGAAGTTAACTTTAAGTTCTTCCTGTTTTGCAGAAGATTAAAGGCCGACGTAGGTCAAGCCTCCAACATAAAAGTTCTTTAACTAGTTGTCATGGTCATCTTTCATGTTAAGTGTTTTGTTTAAATAGCATTAGTTAGAGAGTTATAAACTTCATAATAGAGTCATGCAGGATACTGCGTTTTCAGGTTGCATTTAACTTTCACTTCTTCATGTTTTTCACAAGGTTCAAGACCGAATTAGGTTAAAACCCAACAACAAAGTTCTTATACTAGCTGTCCTTGTCATCTTTTATGTTAGACATTTTGTCCAAATGTCAGTAGATCTCATGTTACATGTATAACATGTAAGTCACAACGAAGTCATGAATGTTTAGGGCTTTCCCGTTCTTCATATATTTCATGCAATTGGAGACTGATTTAGACCCAGCCCACAACATAAAAGTTCTTCCAATAGATGTCCTCGACATTTCTATGTTGCGATTTTTGTCTAAAGGTCAGCATATAGAGAGAAATAGGCGTTTCATGAATATCACCCTGTGTCAAATCATGGTAGTCTGAACCAAGAGCATGTCAGATCCCTGACGGACTCAGGCGCAGACCCTGTGAATGCGACGGCCCGATATGTCGCATTCTGAGGTCGGGTCGCGACAATACCTCTGTCACATTCTGGTCACGACAGTACCCATGTCGCATTCTGCCTACCTGATCTGACGACCCGTCGTGATCCTTGCAAGACCACGTCGCGATCTCAGTTTTGGGCCTGAAAATCAGTCTTTTGCAAGTCTTATTGTACCACCATAATAACCATATCATGTTGACGATCTTAACTACATAAAAACAAAGTTGTAAGTATTGATTGTATTTTAATCTAATAAAAGTCAATCACTTGATCTTTCATATCCTTGATTTCATGACATACACACACACTTGAACCATCCAAACATGGCTTAATTTGTATGAATAAGACACATAACATATCTGGTAATTATTGCAATTAATTACCTTACTTTAACAAGTACTCGTTTACGATTCGTGCGACGTTTTAGAACACCGATCTCGACGCTCCACTGTTCTAGAATTCCTCTAGAACGTCGAGCACTTGTTTCTATATTTACACACTTTCTTGACTTGGACAAACTCTCCATCGGATACTCCTTCCGCCGACTAGTGAATCCTTGTGCAAGGCCTCCGTAAGTCTCCTCTGATCATGGATTCCCACATGGTCGACGAGCCGGTTGTACCCTAACACCCATTACACCTTTAGGGATCGATATGATCCAAACGACCATTAGAAGTTCGCTCTAACCTTGAATCACGTCGGACCTCTGGACTTGTGCTTCATATGGCCAGCGGGAAGATCGTGAGTTCCACCTGACTGCCAACACCAAGTGTGCGTGTTGTGTAACTATTACTATCGCCTGTTTACTCGTCGCATTACGTGCAATGTCCACTAGCTCTCATCTATACTCGACTCGCTCATCTATTCACGTTCACTCTATTATCTCGTCTATTCATCTAGTGATCTCATCTATTTCTTGGTACTCTTGTTGGGTTCATATTCTGGAAACTAAGTGAATTCACATTCTAAATGATAAATGATAATCAAACATGTTTTAATGATAATGAGTTGAATTAGGGTTTCATACATGTCAATTAACATGATACAATATTTGGTTATCTATGTCTTCATTATACCTAACTATACATGTTTTATCATGTAGGTACAAGTGCATATAACCAAGCCTTCTCAAATCATGAGAAAATGATCACAAGTACAGTGTATACATGTACCTGTCGACAGACCCAAAGGCATATTCGACAGATGCCATAGTTGTGATCAGATAGAAAAGTACTGAGAGCACCTGTCGACAGATGCTTGGAGACCTATCGACAGATGTCACAGACATAAATGCCAGAATTCTGTGTTTTGGCAAAAATGACTCTGCCTGTCGACAGATAGGTGTCGCCTATCGACAGATGCCACATGCCAGAGCAACCTGAAGTCTATCTATTGCAAATATTTGCAATCTGTCGACAGACACTCAGCACCTGTCGACAGACGCAGAGGATCTTCAAATACGGAAACCTTCCTTCATATCCAAGATTGTGTTTTCAAGTCCACGACTCTCCACATGAAAACACAACTATATAAGCATCCTTTTGAAGAGAATCTCGCACAGAAGCATCACAACCAAAAACCCTAAGCCAAGTCCAAGAGAAAAGAGTTACTGCTGCTCTGCTTCAAGTCTGTAGTGTAGAGCCCGAGAATCTGTTGATCCTGCGTACTGAAGATAGCATCATGGATTTAACCTCTCCATCAATCCAAAGCAGTCAATTCGAAGTTTGAACTCCATCCAGACGTTCTCAGAAGAGTTCCACATCAGGATTTTCTCTATACTCTGAACTCTTCCTGTTTCATAATTCTTATCAACCATGTGTGTGTTTGTGTGATTCAAGCGTCTATTGTGCTTGAGATCATGTGTGTGGTGTTCTGATCATGGGTACACATCAGAAACACGTGTGTGCGTGAGTTGTAGTCACCGAACTCGCTCATAAGCAGTTTACTCTGTGTTGTGTGTGTGCCGTGAACGTAGATACCACTGTGTTGTGACGGCCCTCATTATACCGGTATGTTATACCAACCCACGTCGGTATAGCGAGCGCTGCCAAGTGGGACATTTACCCAAGCGATACATACAGCTGAGATACACTGAAAATATACAACAGAGTAGCGGAGTAAAAGACAACTATCACCATTCATTCATCATCCACATTAAACATACATGCAATTCGCAATTAACATAAAAGGAACTAAAGTTCACATAAATTAAATTGCTGAAATGGAATATATAATGTCCACACTCTTACATCCTTTTCATAATACTCTAATACAATGTTCAAATTACATACTTATGAAATACACAATCTCAAAGAAACTCCAAAGCTAGCTAATCTCCGCACTCGGAGTCCGTCTCTGCTACCTCCTCTGAAGGTGCCACGTCACCAACTACACCTATACACCGAAGCAAGGAGTGAGTCCAAGGACTCAGCAAGCAACACTACTCATGATATACACGTACAAGTCCTAGTGGTTTCTACATGCACATTTACAATTTCCAACACATAGCTTGCTAGTCAATTCAAGATTCAACCTATCATGAAAGTTTTACAATTTTATACATGAATCATGCTTTCAGATTTCCAAAAATAAAATTCACCTATCACATGATCTCTATTCAATTTACTCATGAAACTTTAATCTTTAAAGAGCTAAAACATGAGAGCTACCAACATGAACATTTTACATACATGAAAGGGGAAACACAATAGCATGGATTTCACATGTCCTTAAGTGCATACATAACCTTTTCACATGCTTTAGGTTGCTGATTTCACATGTTTAACGGCTGTAACCTATACATGAAAGCTACAATATTGCATAAAACATATCATGTGTTCAAACAATCATGCTATCTTTTGCCCGTTTTCACCAATTATCCCTAACATGGATTCTAAACATCATTGCACATAATAACATGATGATAATACATAATTCATGATTTCACATGATTTCAGATTTGTCTCACATGGTTTTCAATAACATATTCTCACTTTTTAACTTCACATTTCTTTACACAAGTTTCTCTTTCACATGGTTACACTTTACATATACACATTCACATTATCACTTACACATTTACACATGGACACATACACATTTCACATTACACATTTTAGGTGCCGTGACACATAGTCCAACCACCAAAGAAGGACATATACACATCACATTACACATAGACGCCATCTAGGCATTCCAATGGCGACTCTTGGACTGCGCAGACCGGGAGAACAAGTCTCCACCCTAACCAGTGGTACTTGTCCACCTCCAGGATTTCCCCCTAATGCCCTTAGGGTCACTTACACATTGAACTTTCTCAGGGGGACTTTTCCCTGATACAGCTCCACTGCCCTCTACGGAAGCAGTGTCACATTGGCACAGTTGCACATTTACACATTTACCGTTTTACACATGGTTTTACACTTCAGACTTTTCATCACATTCACTTCCTCACTCACATGAATATCTCTGTTTTTCCTAACATGGTACTACAGATTTCAGAGCTTAGCACACAGTAATTTCACCAATCAAGTTGGTTTTAGACCTAACTAATCACATTTCGTAATATACGTAGATTATCTCATTTCACATGAAAATCCATAACTTCTTATTTACTGAACCTAAATTTTAACCACATGCTTTTTTCGGGTTCAAGATCATACACTCAATTTTCAGATTTTTCTGAGCTAAATAGAATTTACATAAAATAAAACACCTATTTAGCACACTATTCACAACTTAAGTTAACATGGGGTTTAGCATATCCTGCAAATCGCCACTTACTATTTTAAACAGAGGCTACTAATATATGCATGATTCGAGAATACCAATTTACCCTAAATCATACATCTATGGATTTCACCACAACCATTCTTGCATGCTTTTATTTACCGAGCCGGATTCATTAGCAATTTACACAAGCATGGATAATTTACCAAAATTGCAACACATATACTGACCCACTATCTTCATGATCAGACCAAACCGAGACATTCATACTAATCCTAATCATGAACAAGGATTTGTAAGATTATCTACAAGTCATGCTCACAAGTGTAAAGGGGTACAATTATCCAACATTTGCCATCACGCATCACACTCATTCACACACCATAATTGATAATATATATAGTTATAGGATACCATATATCCTCATCATCACGAAAACATACCGAAATTAATGTATAAGAAGGGCAGAACAGCTCACTGTTCTGTCCAGAGGAACTTGGCGGCGGTCTCTGGCCGCTGACTTAGAGTAAGCGACAGGGCCGATGGACGCCAAGCATGATCTGGGCGTCCAGGGACCTTGCCATCAAGCAGGTCTGTGCAGAAACACAGACCCGAGCTCTCAAACTTGGGTGAATGGGAGGGTCTAGGACTCGAGGAAAAATCCATAAAAATAGCAAAACAGACCTAGACTCATACGGGGACATCATGGATAGGTCACTTGCCTTTTAAAAATTCTACCAAGGGTTTAGGGTGTGGTGAAGCCCTCCTTGGGCTGTCCCAAGAAGTGCAGAAATCCCTCCAAAAGATCTCTTCCTCTGGGCTTCTGGATGATCTCCATGCCAAGGGGATGTCGGGGAAGCCTCCTCCTTTGATCCAGCAACCTCCTTGAAGCAGTAGATTTCCGGATCAAGCTTCAGAGTGAGTGTTTTTTTGGGTGGCAAGGGGGTTTTCCTCTCAGCTTTCTCCTAGGGTTTTCTTCTCACTTTTCTCCTCTTGCAAGGTGAAGGGAGGAGTGGGGAGAGCCATTTCGGGTTCAGACATAAGGGAGCCTCTCTCCCACTCAACAGGCTGATTTGACAGCCTTCAGAGCCGTTGGGGACAACCCCCAATGGTTGGCTTACCTTGTTTCAGAAGCTTGCAGCTCTGCTGCGCATGCAGGCCAGAGAGATTGGCGTCCATATCGCTGGACGCCCGATTAGTATCGGCGTCCAGGTCTGGACGCTGACACCACCTCAGCGGCCAGGGTTTGACGCCAAGGGGCCTTCGGCCAGAACCCTAAGTTATGTAGAAAACCATGCATACCATGCATATATACATGCAATATGTATACGGTATTATATCCATACTATCACCATGCAATACATACATTTTTACACTATCATAAACACATGCACACGTAATTATACTAATTAATGCGTACGTAAATATGTACATACATACACAAGCACAAATATACACCGTAAATACAAATAATGCGACGGAAATTCGAGGGTCTTACACCCTCTCCCCCTTAAAGAAACTTCGTCCTCGAAGTTAGAACGACACTACTCAAACAAAAGGGGATACTTCTTCTTCATCGCATCCTCAAGCTCCCACGTAGCCTCCTCACGTGAGAAGTTCCGCCATAGAACTTTCACCGATGCAATACTCTTGTTCGGAGATGCTGAACCTTCCGGTCAAGAATGGCTACGGGTTGCTCGACATACGAAAGATCTGGCTGGATCTCACGGCTCATGACTAATCACATGAGACGGATCTCGGACATACTTTCTGAGCATAGATACGTGAAATACAGGTGAACGCTAGCCAAAGTGGGGGTAATGCTAGCTCGTACGCCACGTTGCCCAAACGTCTGAGAATCTCATATGGGCCAATGAATCTAGGGCTTAGCTTGCTATGCCTGCCAAATCTGACAACACCTCGAGTAGGCGATATCTTCAAGAAGACATGATCGCCAACCTCGAACTCCAAATCCTTTCTTCTGTTATCGACATAACTCTTCTGCCTATCCTGTGCCGCAACAAGCCTTTTCCTGATAAGCTGAATCTTATCCGAAGTTTCCTAACTAACTCCGGTCCGATCAACTGCCTATCACCAGTCTCCTCCCAACATAAAGGAGATCTGCAGGGCCTACCATACAACGCCTCGAATGGAGCCATACCAATACTAGCATGAAAGCTGTTGTTGTATGCGAACTCCACAAGGTAAATGACGCTCCCAATCATCCTTCCAATCCAGAACACACGCTCTCAACATATCCTCGAGCGTCTGGATAGTCCTCTCGGACTGTCCATCGGTCTGGGGATGAAACGCCGAACTGAGCTTAAGCTCCGAACCTAACGCATCCTGAAGACCTTTCCACAATCTCGAAGTAAATCTCGATCTCAATCCGAAATGATCGACTTCGCACACCATGCAATCTAATGATACCGCTAACATACAGTCTAGCTAAACTCTCTACTGACTGCTTCTTCTTCATAGGCAAGAAATGAGCAGTCTTCGAGAACCTATCTACAACTACCCAAATCGAGTCATTGCCCCTTCTAGATCGAGGCAAACCGAAACGAAGTCCATAGTGACAGCTTCCCACTTCCATACGGGGAT
The DNA here is from genome assembly GCA_014218235.1 of Colocasia esculenta. NCBI lineage: Eukaryota > Viridiplantae > Streptophyta > Magnoliopsida > Alismatales > Araceae > Colocasia > Colocasia esculenta. Next base: position 26,434 of record JACBKR010000148.1, on the reverse strand, counting down.
ATCCATCCTCTGCATAAGGCCGGATGGTCGCTGCCGCTCGGCTTTCACTTGCTGACATACTAGGCATCTAGACACATAATCCGCAACATCCTTCTTCATGCCGGACCACCAAAATGACCTCTTCAGGTCTTGATACATCTTAGTGTTACCCGGATGAATAGAGAATCGCGATCTATGAGCCTCCGCTAACACATGCTCACGGACATCTACCACATCGGGGACACAACACGGTGCTGAAATCTAATCACACCGTCCTCATCACGAGCAATGCCCGCCTTACCCACTAACTCTAACAATCTAGGCGGCTTTCTGCTGCTCAATCACCTCATCCAAGACTGAGGATCTAAGGGATAGCTGAGCTACAAAAGCCTGACACAACGATGGCTCTAACTCGGTCATAGAGCACGCTGCATCCTCCAACATCTTCCAATCCTGCTGGAGCGAAGACCTCTTTCTACTAAGAGCATCCGCTACGACGTTCGCCTTCCAGGATGATACTGAAGGTCGAAGTCATAGTCCTTCAAGAACTCAATCCATCTTCTCTGCCTCAGGTTTAATTCCTTTTGGGAGAAAAGATACTTCAAGCTCTTGTGGTCGGTAAACACCTCAAATCTGACACCATAAAGATAGTGCCTCCAGATCTTCAGTGCATGAACCACAGCTGCGAGCTCCAAGTCATGAGTCGGATAGTTCCTCTCATGCTCCTTCAACTGACGAGAAGCATAAGCCACTACCCTTTCTTGCTGCATGAGCACACAGCCTAAACCAATCTGAGATGCATCTGTATAAATGGCAAAGCCCTCTAGACCACTAGGCAATACCAACCGGAGCAGAAGTAAGCTTAGCCTTCAATAGCTGAAAGCTGCTCTCACATGCCTCGACCATACGAACTTCTCACCTTTTCTGGTCAGCTTTGTCAAAGGGGCGGCGATGGATGAGAAACCCTCAATGAATCGCCGATAGTAACCAGCTAACCCAAGGAAACTACGAATCTCCGAAGGGGTCCTGGGAATCTCCCAATCCATAACTGCCTGGACTTTTGCTGGATCAACTGCAACACCAGCGCCGGAGATAACATGCCCGAGAAAATGAACCTCGCGCAACCAGAACTCGCACTTGCTGAACTTCGCATACAGCTTGTGCTCACGGAGAACCACTAAGACTAACCTCAAATGCTGACGGTGAGTGGCCTCATCCGGAGAATAGACCAACACGTCATCAATAAACACAACAACAAAGCTATCTAAATACGGACTAAACACCCGGTTCATGAGATCCATGAACGCTGCAGGGGCGTTGGTCAATCCGAAAGGAAGGACCAAAAACTCATAATGTCCATAACGGGTTCTAAATGCCATCTTGGACACATCCTCACTCTAATCCTCAACTGATGATAACCAGATCGCAAGTCAATCTTGGAAAAGACTGATGCCTCTCGCAACTGGTCAAACAGATCATCAATCCGAGGTAAGGGATACCTGTTCTTCACAGTCACCTGGTTCAACTTCCTATAATCAATACACAACCGAAGTGACCCGTCTTTCTTCTTGACGAATAATACAGGTGCGCCCCAAGGGGAAACACTAGGGCGAATAAATCCCTATCGAGCAATTCTTGCAATTGCTTCCTCAACTCGGCTAATTCTGCAGGGGCCATCCGATATGGGGCCTTCGAGATAGGAGAGGTGCCTGGAAGCAACTCTATAGTGAACTCTATCTCCCTATCCGGTGGCAATCCAGACAAGTCATCGGGAAAGACATCTGGAAAATCCTGCACCACATCGATCTCCGCAAGAGTCAGTGACGAACCAGCATCGGGTACTAGCATAACGCTGGCAAGAAATGCGTCACAACCCTTGTTCACCATGCGCATCGCCTTCATGGCAGAGATAACTAACTTTCCCCTAAGTTCTTTGGCAAGGGATGAGAGAACTCATCCTCACCAGGAATGCGGAAAACAATCTTCTTCCTACGACAATCCACTAACGCATAGTGCTCCTCTAGCCAATCCAGACCAAGATACAATCATAGTCTTTCATCTTTAGCAAGAAGAAACACCCATCTAGGAATCTATCCTCAATGCACACAGGTAACGACGGAATGCACTTCCTAGTCGATACCGTACCCGCAGGGGTGTGCACAGACAAAGGGACCTCTAACTCCTCAGACTCTATGCCTGACTCTAGGGCTAACTGCCTAGCGAACCGCTCGGAAATGAACGAGTGAGTAGCACCCGTATCAAACAAAACCCGAGCGTGCACACCGAAAAGCAAAACTGTACCTTCGGTGACATGCTCCGCCTGCTCGGCGTCCTCACGAGCTAAGCAAACACTCGAGCTGGGGCTCGAGGCCTTCCTGGTCTTCCTGTAGCTGGCGCGGCTGCCGCTACTGCTGGTGCTGGCCTCCACGCTGAGCTCCTTGCTGAAGTCTTGGGCAATCTTTGATCTTGTGGTCGCTGCTCCCACACTTTAAGCATCTACCCGCTACTAACCAGCACTCGGAACCACCATGGTCTTCCCACAATGGGGACACTCCTTCATCCACCGGGGGAACGTACAGAAGGTACCTGAGAGTTGCTGACTGCCACTGGTTTCTTGCGGTGTCTGGTACACCGTTTTCTCTTATCCTGCCGCTGGAATGTCGCTGTCGGCCTCTTCTGCGAAGCCTTCTTCTCCTCCAGATATTGCTCCATCTCTCCCTCCTGCCTGCAGGCAGCGCTGAGGGCCTCGTCTAGTGTGCGTGGTCAAACGCCACGAGTCTCGTCCTCAGTGATGGCTTGAGTCCCATCACGAACTTCTTGATCTTCCTGCGCTCATCCTCTACGATATGCGGTGCATATTTAGAAAGTTCAGAAAACTTGCCTCGTATTCCAGGACGGTCATTGATCCTTGCGTCAGGGAAAGGAATTCTTGCTCCATCTTGTCCTAGATGTGCTCTGGGACGAACTTGGCTCGAAGAGCCTCACGAACGCATCCCACGCCACGTCTACTGCTCCGTCCTCAAAGTGTGTACGTAGTAGGGAGGACCACCATACATCACTCTCTCTGCAATACACCTTCATAAGCACTAACTAACAATTTCTAACTTGACAAACAACATACAAGCATAACTAAAGCATACCTGTAGCATGTAGGTGGCTAATGTCACCTTGTCCTCATCAGGACACCTGATAGCTCAGAAGATTTTCTCCGTCTCCTTATCCAGCTTTCTGCCATTAGCGGATCACTCTCCCCCTTAAAAGAGGGTGGGGTCATCCTCTTCAATCGCTCCATGATGGAAGGTATACCATGGTCCTGAGCTGGGGCCTGAGCCTGCTACATTAAATAATAAATACACATAAACACAATATCACACAATTTAAATAGCAAACTACTAGGTTGTTTCATTATTCTACCTGGGCCTCCAACATGGCCTGGAGTGCTGTCTGGGTGTGGGCCTGCGTCTGCATGGCTTGCACCAGACCTTGCATGAATACTCCATAGTCCACTGGCGGCGGTGGGGGAAGCAAGACCCTGGGGCCGGGGCCTACTGCTCCGCCTGCTCCTCACGCCTCTGCTCGTCGTCGCGAGCTGGCACACCTCCACGTTGTCCACGGGAAGCCATGGTGTAATAAAATTTCAGCCACCATTAGAGCTAGGTTACTAGGTTCTCTAACCATTTTCTTATCTATCTTTCACTTCTTATTAGTGTTTTCTACACATGTGGACATACTTAGCATGCAATGGGGATGATGACTTAGGTATATTCATGTGTAATCTCAACGGTCGCTCTGATACCAATCTCTGTGACGGCCCTCATTATACCGGTACGGTTATACCAACCCACGTCGATATAGCGAGCGCTGCCACAGTGGGACATTTACCCAAACGATACATACAGCTGAGATACACACGAATATACAACAGAGTAGCGCAAGTAAAAGACAACTGTCTCCATTCATTCATCATCCACATTAAACATACATGCAATTCGCAATTAACATAAAAGGAACTAAAGTTTACATAAATAAATTGATGAAATGGAAATACATAATGTCCACACTTTTACATCCTTTTCATAATACTCTAATACAATGTTCAAATTACATACTTATGAAATAAAAAATCTCAAAGAAACTCCGAAGCTAGCTAATCTCCGCGCTCGGAGTCCGTCTCTGCTACCTCCTCCGAAGGTGCCACGTCACCAACTACACCTATACGCCGAAGTAAGGAGTGAGTCCAAGGACTCAGCAAGAACACTACTCATGATATATACGTACAAGTCCTAGTGGTTTCTACATGCACATTTACAATTTCAACACATAGCTTGCTAGTCAATTCAAGATTCAACCTATCATGAAAGTTTTACAATTTTATACATGAATCATGCTTTCAGTTTTCAAAAAATAAAATTCACCATCACATGATCTCTATTCAATTTACTCATGAAACTTTAATCTTTAAAGAGCTAAAACATGAGAGCTACCGACATGAAATTTTACATACATGAAAAGGGAAACACAATTAGCATGGATTTCACATGTCCTTAAGTGCGTACATAACCTTTTTCACATGCTTTGGTGCTGATTTCACATGGTTTAACGGCTGTAAACCTATACATGAAAAGCTACAATATTGCATAAAACATATCATGTGTTCAAACAATCATGTATCTTTGCCCGTTTTCACCATTTCCCTAACATGGATTCTAAACATCTTTGCACATAATACATGATGATAATAACATAAATTCACTGATTTCACATGATTTCAGGTTTGTCTCACATGGTTTTCAATAACATATTCTCAATTTTTACTTCACATTCTCTTTACACAAGTTTCCTCTTCACATGGTACACTTTACATATGCACATTAAATCACTTACACATTTACACATGGACACATAGACATTACACATTTCACATTACACATTTTAGGTGCCGTGACACATAGTCCAAACCACCAAAGAAGGACATATACACATCACATTACACATAGACGTCATCTAGGCATTCCAATGGCGACTCTTGGACTGCGTAGACTAGGAGACAAGTCTCCACCCTACCATGGTACTGTCCACCTCCAGGATTTCCCCCTAATGCCCTTAGGGTCACTTACACATTGAACTTTCTCAGGGGGACTTTTCCCTGATACAGTCCACTGCCCTCTACGGAAGCAGTGTCACATTGGCACAGTTGCACATTTACACATTTACCGTTTTTACACATGGTTTTACACTTCACACTTTTCATCACATTCACTCCTCACTCACATGATATCTCTGTTTTTCCTAACATGGTACACAGAATTTCAAGAGCTTAGCACACAGTAATTTCACCAATCAAGTTGGTTTTAGACCAAACTAATCACATTTTGGTAATATACATAGATTATCTGAATTCACATGAAAATCCATAACTTCTTATTTACTGATCCAAATAACCTAAAATTTTAACCACATGCTTTTTTCGGGTTCAAGATCATACACTCAAATTTTCAGATTTGTCTGAGCTAAATAGAATTTACAGAAAATAAAACACCTATTTAGCACACTATTCACAACTTAAGTTAACATGGGGTTAGCATATCATGCAAATTGCCACTTACTGTTTTAAACAGAGGCTACTAATATATGCATGATTCGAGAATACCAATTTACCCTAAATCATACATCTATGGATTTCACCACAACCATCTTGCATGCTTTTATTTTACCGAGCCAGATTCATTAGCAATTTACACAAGCATGGATATTTACCAAAATTGCAAACACAAATACTGACCCACTAATCTTCATGATCAGACCAAAACCGAGACATTCTACTAATCCTAATCATGAACAAGGATTTGCAAGATTATCTACAAGTCATACTCACAAGTGTAAAGGGGTACAATTATCCTACATTTGCCATCACGCATCACACTCATTCACACACCATAATGGATATATACATAGAGTATAGGATTACCATATATCCTCATCACGGAAAACAACCGAAATTAATGTATAAGAAGGGTAGAACAGCTCACTGTTCTGTCCAGAGGAACTTGGCGCGGTCACTGGCCGCTGACTCAGAGTCAGCGACAGGGCCGATGGACGCCAAGCATGATCTAGGTGTCCAGGGACCTTGCCGTCAAGCCAGGTCTGTGCAGAAACACAGACCCGAGCTCTCAAATTGGGTGAATGGGAGGGTCTAGGACTCGAGGAAAAATCCATAAAAATGCAAAACCGACCTAAACTCATACGGGGACATCATGGATAGGTCACTTGCCTTTTTAAAAATTCTTACAAAGGGTTTAGGGTGTTGGTGAAGCCCTCCTGGGCTGTCCCAAGAAGTGCAGAAATCCCTCCAAAAGATCTCTTCCTCCGGGCTTCTGGATGATCTCCACGCCAAGGGGATGTCGGGGAACCTCCTCCTTTGATCCAGCAACCTCCTTGAAGCAGTAGATTTCCGGATCAGCTTCAGAAGTGAGGGTTTTTGGGGTGGCAAGGTGGGTTTTCCTCTCAGCTTTCTCCAAGGGTTTTCTTCTCACTTTTCTCCTCTTGCAAAGTGAGGAGGAGTGGGGAGAGCCATTTCGGGTTCAGACATAAGGGGAGCCTCTCTCCAACACCACCAGCTGATTTGACTGCCTTCAGAGCCTTTGGGGACAACCACCAATGGTTGGCTTACCTTGTTTCAGAAGCTTGCAGCTCTGATGCGCAGCAGACGAGAGATTGGCGTCCATATCGCTGGGACTCCCGGATTGTATCGGCGTCCAGGTCTGGACGCTGACACCACCTCAGCGGCCAGGGGTTGACGCCAAGGGCCTTCGGCCAGAACCCTAAGTTATGCAGAAAACCATGCATATTATACATGCAATATGTATACATATTATATCCATACTATCACCATGCAATACATACATTATTTACATCTAACATAAACACATGCACACGTAATTATACTAATTAATGCATACGTAATATGTACATACATACACAAGAACAAATATACACACGTAATACAATAAGGCGACGGAAATTCGATGGTCTTACAGTTGTGTACTCTGAACCACGTAAATCTGCGTGTCTGTGGTTTGATCGTTTCTACGATAGAAGTTTGATAGCCACGTTGCATATTCACACGCTAGATAGGTTTCTACATCATCTACACATAGTTTAGATCTTGATACTGTCTTGTTAATCTGTGCTTTAAGAAAAAGACGTGATAATAATTTTAAGAGACAGTAATCTTCAACCCCCCTTCTAGATTACCATATTGGGATTCTGCAACCCTTCAATTGGTATCAGAGCCGTGGTTTCTCCGATTTATTGCTTTATCTATTTGATCTTACGATCAGGATTTCACGGTCAAATGGAATCTACCAGGGGTATATGGCCGAGGGACACTCTGTGACCAGGCCACCCTTCTTGGATGGCACTGACTATCCCTATTGGAAAACCGCATGCAGGTGTTTCTACGAGCACAAAACTTTGAATTGTGGAAGATAGTCAGAACAGGACCCTAGGATTGCCTCAAGATGAAGATACATGGACCAAGGACCAGATTGCCAAAGGGACACTCAACGGAGCGCCCTCAACATGCTGCAGTGCGCGGTCCACCCAAAGGAGTACTCGAGAGTCTCCACATGCACCTCAGCAAGGAGATGTGGGACAAGCTCGAGTTGATATATGAAGACGTCTGAGGTGAGAGAATCCAAGGTAAGCATGCTAGTCTCAGAATATGAAATGTTAAGATGAACCATGATGAGACAATTTCTGACATGTTTGCTAGATTCATGGTACTTATAAATGGATTGAAAGGTCTTAAGAAGGAATACTCAGAGAGTGATTTGGTGAGGAAGATACTTCGGTCTCTTCCATCGTCTTGGAACACCAAAGTCACTGTCATCGAGGATTCCAAGAATCTTTTAACAATGAAAGTGGATGAATTGATTGGATCTCTCATGACTTATGAACTAAATGTAAAAGAAATGAAACTGAAGAGAATCCAAGGAAGTCTATTGCCTTGAAGGCTTCCAACAAAGTATCTTCAGGTTCCAAAAGAGTGCCCAACAGGAAGTTCTGAGTCTGAAACCTCTACTGATAGTGAGAATGACAGATGGCCATGCTCACTAGATAGTTTAAGAAGTTCCTTAATTCAAGAGAAGAGGTTCAGGAAACTCCAAACCTTTCCAAAAAGGCACCACAGGTTGACACGACCATAAAAATCTGATGTTGTGTGCTATGAGTGCAAGAATCAGGGACACATGAGAGGAGAGTGCTCCGAGCTCAAGAAGAAACTGAAAAGGACAAGTTCGTTTTCAAGAAAGCCAAAGCAATGCTGGCTACATGGAGTGATGAAGACGATGACGAAAAAGTCAAGCTACCTCAGGAGATGAAAGATTCACTGTCTTATGGCAAGGAGTGATGACTCCTCTGAGGTAAACTCTTCCTTTGAATCTTTTTCTATTTTGAATGGGAAGAAGCTTACACTGTCCTTTTTGAAAAATTCTGTCAAGTAAATCAGAAAATAAGCACTCAAGAAGAGAGTAATTCCCTTGTTCATGAAACTGATAATAATGATGAAATTGAATCTCTGAATAGGTAATTGACATGATGAAATAGATGAACAAACACACAGTGAAAGATGGATAGCAGAAAATTAAGCTCAAGAAGTTCAAAAAGAGAAAGATGATCTAATGAACTCTCTTGAAACTCTAAACAGTGAGCATGCTGATCTAAAAGAGAAATTGGAAAAAGCTGAAAATGAATTAAAAGGCAAATCAAAGGATCTATCTAGTTTTGTTAAGAGCAAACAGAATCTAGATGCAATCTTAGGATCCAATGTGTTTGTTGCTAGATATGGGATTGAGTTTCAAAATCATAAGCCAAAGGAAATTGGCAAAATCTGTGACTGGAATTCATTGATCCTACCCCAGTTCTAGCAATCAGAATCCCTCAAAGAAAAGGAAAAATCACCAGGGTAAAAACCAGGAACCTAAGGCTACCAATTTGTTCTAACTAAGCTTAAGGAGTTTGCTACTAACCCCAACAGGGATGTCCCAAGGAAAATAGCAAGACCCTAAAGCTAAGTTCACTAGGCAACAAAGGGTAAGATGCCTATGCATGCTCCTAAGAATCCAAAGCCCACTGTTGTTCATAAGCCATCCATGTAAAATCTGTAAAAAGATGGGCACAATGAAAAACAATGCTGGAACAATCCAATAAAAGAAACTCAAACAAATTTGGATTCCAAAGCATTTACTGTTTGGCATGAATGATAAAACGGCACCAAGTAATTTGGGTACCAAAACCTCTTGTTTAATACACATGTGCAAGAATGCCTAGTAGCTCACAATCAAAACAAATGGTACCTGGATAGTGGCTGCTCGAGGCATATGACGGGCGATAAGAAAAATTCAGTTTGCTCGTGGAAAAAGACGGAGGTCACGTTGTCTTTGGAGGTAACAACAAAGGCCAGATCATCGGCTCAGGTAAGGTAGGTAAGTTTGCCTCCAACTCAATAGATAATGTACTATTAGTTGATGGTCTTCATCACAATCTGCTTAGCATAAGTCAATTGTGTGATAAGGGCCATAAAATTGTTTTTGAATCAAATTCATGTCAAATCCTTGATAAGGAAATAGGAAGTCTCAAATTTCTGGAAAAGAATGAATAACATCTACATGGTTGATTTAGATGATCCAGAAAATAATGATTTATGTCTTGTAGGCAATAAACAGGATGAGCTTACATTGTGGCATCGTAGGCTTGAACATGCGAGTTACAATGTTTTGCACAAGATTATGAGGCTCAAACTTGTAAGTGGACTTCCTGAAATCCCATTCAATAAAAATGAAATTTTGTGATGCATGTACACAGGGAAACAAACCCGAAAATCCTTCAAATCGAAAGCACCGTATGTACTTCCAAAGCTTATGAACTGTTGCACATGGACCTATTTGGACCTACTAGAACACTGAGTCTCAATGGCAAAAGGTATGGCTTTGTCATTGTAGATGACTTTTCTAGGTTCACTTGGGTGAAATTTCTGGCTCATAAGAATGATGCACTTAATGTTTTTGAAGAATTCTTCAATAAATTGAGCATGGAAATGTCCACAAGATATGCTCCATCCGCACTGATCACGGGGAGAATTTGACAACAACTCTTCACTGATTTCTGCAGGAACCAAGGAATAGAACACTTGTTCTCCTCCCCAAGAACTCCAGAACAAAATGGGGTTGTGGAGAGGAAAAATATTAAACTTGGTGGAGATGGCTCGTACGCTTCTGGTCGAAAATCAACTGTCAGAACCTTTGGCAGAAGCAGTAAACACGTCATGCTACATTCTTAATCGAGCCATGGTAAGACGGTATTCAAGAAAACTCCCTATGAGCTTCTGAAAGGTAAGAAAACCATCCCTTGGATACTTCAGAGTTTTTGGTTCAAAGGTGTTCATACATAACAATGATAAAATGATTGGACAAATTTGAAGCCAAAGCGACAAAGGTATTTTTCTTGGATACTCAGAACACTCTAGAGCTTATAGAGTGTTTAATCTTAAAACCAGAAAAGTGGGAAGAAACTCCACATGTTGTATTTGATGAATCTCAAACCAAATCTAACAGTCCTAATCCTTACAGGTTCAAGATGACCTGAAGATACAAACATGAAGAACTGCAAAGAAAACCAAATACAATCTCTAAGTCAGTTCCAAAAATAAACAGTGGCTATCTACGCAGGTACAATGATGAAGATGACGGACTTCTGTTCATAAATGAAGATGAAGTACCTGCACAAGATCCACAACACGAGGATGAACTACAACATGAAAGTCCTCCAGCCACCCCTCCTCCAGAACAGTCTTCTGAAGTGCAAGATCAACCCGGTCCTTCAACAATCACAAATGTGAGGTACTCTAAAGCACATCCACTTGAGAATGTCATAGGTAACATAAATGATTCAGTTCAAACTAGGTCTCAAGTTCATCAAATAGTTGAACAGGATCATTTAGCCTTTGTCTCTCAAGTGGAGCCTAAAAATGTTGAAGAAGCCTTCAACGAAAATTCGTGGATTGATGCTATGCATGAGGAGCTAGGCCAATTTCAAAGAAACAATGTCTGGAGTTTAGTTCCTAGAACCCCCGAAATTTCTGTAATTGGGACAAGATGGGTCTTTAGAATAAACTAAATGAAGAGGGAAAGGTGGTGAGAAACAAGGCTAGACTGGTTGCAAAGGGTTATAATCAGGAATTTGGTGTGGATTTTGAAGAATCTTTTGCACCTGTAGCTAGACTAGAAGCAGTCAGAATCTTGTTAGCTTATGCATGTTCAAACAAGTTCAAACTATATCAAATGGATGTTAAAACTGCTTTCTTAAATGGCTACATCAAGAGGAAGTTTATGTCTCTCAACCACCTGGCTTTGAACTTCATGACAAACCAAACCATGTATATAAATTGCACAAGGCTCTCTATGGTTTGAAACAGGCACCCCGAGCTTGGTACGACAGGCTAAGCCAATTTCTGGTAAGCAAAAAACTACTCACGAGGTAAAGTAGACCAAACTCTCTTTACAAAGAAAGTTCGCACACACATCATTGTTGTCAAGTGTATGTGGACGACATAATCTTTGGTTCTACTAACCCTCACTGTGTGAAGAATTCTCACATCACATGCACAGTGAATTTGAGATGAGTTTAATGGGGGAGCTCCAATTTTTTCTGGTCTGCAGGTCAAGCAAATGGAAGATGGCTTCTTCTAAACCAAGAAAAATATGTCAAAGAGCTTCTCAAGAGATTTCAGTTTGAAACTGCAAAAACCTGCCTCAACACCGATGAGCACAAGCATTAAGCTAGAAGAAAGTGATGAGAAAGGTAAACCGGTAGATGCTAAACACTTCCGAGGTATGATCGGCACTCCTCTATCTTACTGCAAGTAGACCTGACATACAATCAGTGTTTGCCTCTGTGCTAGATATCAATCTAGTCCAAAGGAAAGCCACCTAATTGCAGTTAAGAGAATATTCAGGTATCTCTCAGGTACACATGACATGGGTCTTTGGTATCCAGCAGGAAGTAGCTTTAACTTAATCTCATATTCTGATGCTGACTATGCTGGATGTAAAATTGACAGGAAGAGCACTAGTGGCTATTGCCAGATGCTTGGTGGTTGCATGGTTTCGTGGGCATCCAAGAAGCAACATTCGGTGCACTCTCCACTGCAGAGGCAGAATATGTTGCTGCAGGGAGTTGTGCAACACAAGTGTTGTGGATAAAAAGTCAGTTGTGTGACTACGACATTGACCTTGGATGCACACCAATCCTATGTGACAACACTAGTGCAATCAATTTATCAAAAAATCCCATTCAACACTCTAGGACAAAACACATAGAAATTCGTCATCACTTCTTGAGAGATGAGGTAGCCAATAGAAATTTGAAATTAGCTTCATACCAACAGAACAACAACTAGCTGATATCTTTACAAAACCATTGGCTGAGGATAGGTTCACATCCCTTAGAAGAGAATTAGGCTTATGTAAAATTCAGTAACACAAATCCCAAGTCCTTGATGAATGTTCCTTGTAAGCAACAACTATGGGGTATATCAAATGGTGATTTGTGGAAAAACAAGTTCGGCTTGTTTGGAAACCTTCATTATGCGTGAGAAAATATTCTCCGCCAAGTACCCGTAGTTGGAGCCCATGAAGGGACATCCATGTTGGATAAAGGGGTAAGTTTCTTTTCATTAGCCAAATTACTCTGAAAAACAACAAAAAAATCATAAATTAAAAAATACCAAAAACAGTCTCAATTCCATGAATGGTCTGCTGAATACATGTGTGCATATCTGCTTGAATTGAAGTGCATTGCTTAATTTTTGAGTCTCTCATGAGCACACATTATGGGGGAGCTAGTTCAAAAGATGGGTGTTCTTGTGAAGGAAATCATTTCTCTTGCTGTTCATTAACTCCTTCACATGGGATGATCTTTTCACATTCCCTTCTTTTTCTAAACTGGCCTTCAACAAGGATCTGTCGACAGCTCCTTCTTCCCTGTCGACAGAAAGGCATCCACAGACCACAGGTTCTGAACTCTGTGTGCATCTGTCGACAGTCGACCATGCATCTGTCGACAGATTTCACATGTTTATCCTCCCCGCACAGCCTACAATCTGTCTGTGTGTAGCTGTCGACAGACACAACTTGGCTTGTCGACAGATAACACAGTACTCAACTAGCTGAACACCCATTTATCTGTCTGAGTGTACCTGTCGACAAGCTCAACTTTGCTGTCGACAGACACATTTTACTTGGCATTTCAAGCCTATTCAATCCAAAACTCTTTGAGCTGGTTCTTTCTTAAAATGTCTAAGGTGTTTATATGGTGTTAATAACATAATGATCACATCATGTGCATAAGATATTAAAGCAATTTTCACAATCTTGTGATTTTTACATAATACTCAAGTTGAGTCTAGGTTCCATCATTCTGGAAACATTTCACTATTTCAAAAAACTTAACACCTAACTCTTCTTCATAATTACATGTAGGCAAACATGATTCTCTTTGAAAGGTATTATGATCACTGAGTTTAATGTCTACAATTGATGGATAATCAATCACAATATGATCTTGGGTTATTAAACCAATACTTGGAGAAAAGCTACCTATTTCTAAACAATTTCATTCATTAGATTAAAATGAATTAATTTGGAAAAATGCAGAGCAATGATGAGTTCTTGCTAAGTAACCGGGGAGTGGGCATCACAAATGTTTGCCCTCGCGTCAAAAGGCTAATTCGTCAACTCTGTACAACGGTATGATGGACACTTTCACTGAGTAACTGGGGGTACGGGCAAGTATAATGTCTACCCTCATGTTCAAAGGTGTGAAGTTCTCTTAATTACCTCTTTTCCCTTTGCATTAAGAATGGCAAATAAATAAAAGTTGAAATAGTGTGAAGCCTCCACTGAGTGCTAATCCCATGGGTCATTGTGTTTTTGAATGTCTTGGCATTTAGATATTTCTCTCCTTGATCATTTGAACCTCAACTATGAGGATTGTGTTGTCCTATACTCTAATTAACCAAGAGAAGAGTAAAAGTGTTTCCTTTATATAAGTGACTGTTTTCTTCATGCTTCAACTTCAGACTAATTCAGTATTATGTTTGAACCATTAAGATAATTGAAGTGGCTTTTCATCTACAAGTATATGATAGGTTCTTATATATGTATTCTTCATCTATTCACCTTAGGTAATCAGTTAAAAAACCACTGCTCAAGAGTCCCTTTCAAATTACACACAAAAATCCAACAAGATGACATTCTGAAAGCATCTTCGATAGATAAAATTCTGTCTGTCGACAGACGGCGACTGCCTGTTTGGAAGTCCAAGGCACGCCGTTTGGGGCTGATTTGGTGGGCCATTGCCTTTTAAACTTCCCCTCACTTCTTTATATAGGCATCTCCGGCCCTTCCACTCCAACACCACCCCAATCTTCTCTTCTCTTCTCTCAAACACCTCCTTCCCTTCTGGACGGAAAACCCTACTCCATCCCCCTGGCTTCCTACCCTGCTCCTCTCCTTCTCCAGCCCTCCTTCCTATTCCTCCATCTTGCCTCATCCCATCCATGGCTCCCAAGGCGAAGAAGTTGGTCTCACGTCGTCGTCCCGCCTCCTCCTCGCCCGGCGAAGGATCCAGGGCTCACGATGAACGCCAGACCAAACACCGGGATGATCGCCTTCCAGAGTTGGTCGTACCTCCCCGTCTCATCTCAAACGGGTTCATGTACATTCACCAAGTTTGTTCCTCCACGTTATGTGGATTTCCACTCGTTGCCGATCTCTTTCCCAACCTCCAACCCTGTTCGATACCCAGGGTTGGACAGTCTTTCTCTACGCTCATACGGCATACTCTCCCACTGCCGTAACTGAGTTCTTCAACAACCTCGCTTCCTCCGATGAGGCGTTCTACACCTCTGTGAAGGGCACTCCCTTTAAACACTGCTAACCTTTTAGCACTGCCCTCCAGATTCCGAACACCGGGGCGGATATTTTTTATCATCATCCAGACGCCTCTGTCTACTATCCCATTCTTACTCTTCAACCCTATGATACAACCAAGGAGATTGCTAAGCTCAATGCCAACACTTTCCCTCCCCTCAACCGCATGATTCACCAAATCTTCACCACTTGCATTGCGCCGAAGCATGGCAGTCGTGAACTCGTCACAATGTTCACAAATCATTGTTTACCTTCTTCCTTAATTGTGAACCATCAATCTTCCTCTCCTGATGCTTCGCTTGATCACCAAGTGCTTCTACCAACCCAAGAGATCCATGCCCTTCGCTTGCCAAATTACTTCTCTTTTGAAGTTTATTGGCATTCCCATTCCAGAAAGTTGTGTGTCTCCCTCAACTCCCGCAACAGTTTTGATATCACTACCGCCTCACGCATGGGATACAAGCTAGTGGATGGGGTAGTCACCCGGGAACTCAAGGGCAAGGCACTGCTGCTGAGAGGATGAAGACTACATGGAGATGACGATCAAGCTGATGATGAAGAAGATGCTGAAGACGGTGATGAAGACTCCCAGTCAGAGCCACTAGATGCTCCGGGAGATGCTGGTGTTGGTGTAGCTGCTCAGCCTCCATTAGGGATTTGATAGCCAGCAGCTACAAGTCCAGATGACACATGGCTTCGAGAGGCTGAATGAAAGAATGGATACCTTGGACACACGCATTGACAGACTTGCCACAGAGCGTCACGCCTCATCAAGCTCCTGAAGATGATGCTGCTTAGATAGACTTGATGTATAGGAGTGGGTCATGTCCTGTATTTTCATTTCAGTCTGAGCAATGTCGTTTCTCTCTTATGTTATTCATGTATTTTCTCTTCACTTCATGTTACTTCAGTCACACTTTTGTCATGTGAATGCTTCACTTTCCTATGAATGAAATCACATGTTCTGTGCCAATCTACAAATGTGATTGTTGTCTTTACTTTTGATGTTGTCAAAAGGGGGAGAAGAAACCTCAATTTCATGAGCATTATTGAATAATTTTGTCATCATCAAAAAGGGGAGAATGTTGGGTTCATATTATGGAAACTAAGTGAATTCACATCTAAATGATAAATGATAATCAAACAATGTTTTAATCATGAATGAGTTGAATTGAGGTTTCATACATGTCAATTAACATGATACAATATTTGGTTATCTGTGTCTTCATTATACCTAACTATACAGTTTTATCATGTAGGTACAAGTGCATATAACCAAGCCTTTCAAATCATGAGAAAATGATCACAAGTACAGTGTATACATGTACTATCGACAGACCCAAAGGCATATGTCGACAGATGCCACAGTTGTGATCAGACAGAAAAGTACTGAGAGCACCTGTCGACAGATGCTTGGAGACCTGTCGACAGATGTCACAGACAGAAATGCCAGAGTTCTGTGTTTTGGCAAACTGACTCTGCCTGTCGACAGATAGGTGTCGCCTGTCGACAGTTGCCACAGGCCAGAGCAACCTGAAGTCTGTCTATTGCAAATCTGTTGCAATCTGTCGACAGACCTCAGCACCTGCCGACAGACGCAGAGGATCTTCAAATACGGAAACCTTACTTCATATCCAGATTTTGTTTTCAAGTCCCACGACTCTCCACATGAAAACACAACTATATAAGCATCCTTTTGAGAGAATCTCGCACAGAAGCAGCCACAACCAAAAACCCTAAGCTAAGTCCAAGAGAAAGAGTTTGCTGCTGCTCTGCTTCAAGTCTGCAGTGCAGAGACCGGAAGATCTGTTGATCCTGCAGTATTGAAGATAGATCGTCATGGATTCAACCTTCTCCATCAATCCAAAGCAGTCAAGTCAAGTTTGAACTCCATAAAGACGTTCTCAGAAGAGTTCCACATCAGGATTTACTCCTATACTCTAACTCTTTGTTTCATAATTCTTATCAACCGTGTGTGTGTTTGTGTGTTTCAAGCGTCTCTTGTGCTTGAGATCATGTGTGTGTGGTTCGATCGTGGGTACACATTAGAAACACGTGTGTGTGTGAGTTTTAGTCACCGAACTCGCTCATAAGCAGTTTACTTTTTGTGTGTGTGGTGCCGTGGACGTAGGATACACTGTTGTGTACTCCGAACCACGTAAATCTGCGTGTCTCGTGGTTTGATCGTTTCTACGATAGATGTTTGTTAACACATTGCATATTCCACGCTAGATAGGTTTCTACATCATCTACACATAGTTTAGATCTTGATACTGTCTTGTTAATCTGTGCTTTAAGAAAAAGAACATGATAATAATTTTAGAGACAGTAATCTATTCAACCCCCCCTCTAGATTACCATATTTGGAATTCCGCAACCCTTCAACCTCTATTTGCCCATTAAATGATTCATTGTCTACGATAAAAACATGACTACGCTAGACAACATTATAAGGGCCCGGTCTAGTCCTTGGGAGAGCACCTGAAAGGCTATAACTCGCGAGGGTCTAATGATCAGGTGATGGCATACACCTAACGCATGACACACAAGATTTGATCTATATCAATCAATTAATCAAACAGTCAATTATTGGTTTACTTGAATCTCGTGGTTGAAAGATATCAACCAACACTTGCTATCATGACTTGTGCACTGTTGTGCAACTTTACTTGTTATCTTGTTATACGACGACCAATCCGATTCAACAATTGTTGTGCTATACTCTCGTGCATTGTGCTATTGTTCCTCATTATCGTGTACCAGTACTTGCTATACGTTTCTCGTTGTTCTCTAGTTATTTTGCTTTATAAGACATTAATCACTTAAAGCATGCTTGATCCTGAGATTTAAGTCCTACTGGGTGTTATCGCTCACCCTGCGTTATTTGTTATTATGTCTCAGGTAAGTCGGACGATGACGTTATACGGACGGATCCAGAGTGATGAGTGACCTGAAGTCAAATGATGAAGTTGCCTTAGTACAATGGAGTCTAGTAGTTATTGCTTTAGATTTCTTTTCAATGTAATGACGTCATTGAGCCTTGTGTTTGGCTCCGAATTAGTGGTTGTAATGGTCTTAGTGATTTTATAATGAAATCAAGAGTTATTTCAATTATTGTTCATTAGATGCTCTGATGTTTGCGAATGTATGCGCAATTGTCGTTACCATACTCGTTGTTCGCGTCTCCCCGATTTATTCCGCTGCTAAATTGGAGGGGCGTGACAGCATGATGGCGTTTTGCTTGCTGTGGAGAAGGTTTAATGGTTAGCCATATATGTTCAGATTCTCTGACGTTGGTTACTTCCCTCAATCTTGCGTCTCTCCAGCTCAGGACTGCTATAGATGGTGGAGCGTTGTTCATGACTTTGTTCAACTTTATAGTGTTCAAGTTTCTCATGTCTTTTAGGGAGGGTAATCAAGTAGCTGATGCTTTAGCAAATCTGGCCTATTCTCAGCATTGTAATGTGATTTTTTCCTCGGCTAAGGAATTACCTCGTCCTTGCCTTCCTGCTTATAATGGGGACCGGTTGGGTCTTGGAAATTTTAGACTTCTTGTTAATATTCTTCTCAGGGTTATGCCCCATAGCTTCTGTACCTATTTTTAAATCAATGAATGTTTTTCTTTCAAAAAATTACATTATGCATGATATCACATTTTATTAATCATGAATTAAAGATTTAAAACATATTCAAGTCGATTGGCAATTATGTACAATTTTAGCATGAAACTATGTATTAATAATAACATATCAAGCATGGAATCTAGACATTCTTTCATGTAATTATCACAATTATACATACATTTTACTTGCTGTTTTGACATAAATTAAACATTATTACATGGGTATACACTTATTCACATATAACACATTCACTTAACAACATTCACATACTCATAATTCACATTGCACAATTCACATGATCATATTCACATTTTCACTTAGTTGCCGTGACACATAGTCCAAACCACTACTAGGACTCACATATACACATACACTTATCCATCACCTAGGCAACATAGTGATAGATCTTGGTTAACTGCGCAGAACCGGGAGAAGCACTCTCCACCCTACCATTGGTACCTGTCCACCTCCAGGATTTCATCCTAATTGCCCATAGGATATTACACACATTGAACCTTCCCGTAGAGACTTTACTACGGTACGGTTCCACAGCCCTCTATGGTAGCAGTGTCCTAACGGCACATTTTACACATTTCACGTTAACCACATCTTTACTTACACTATTCACATACACTAATCATTCATGCTCCTGCACTTAAACCCGCATATGTTTCAGTTTTACCTAACATGATGCTACTGATCACAGTATTAAACAACTCATACCAAAGACCTAATCATTGTAATCATTGCGTCATACATAAATAAATTTAATATGTTCAATTTGGCAAATTCATGGTTAAATTCACAACTGTACTTATTGGCATCTAAACTATATGAAATTTTTTATCATAGGTTCCAAACATATATACAACATATGCTCAATTTTCCATATTTTTAGATCTGTAAAATAATTTTGGCAATTAAAACATGATTCAGGCATATTTATCACTACATTCATTTAAATAAGTTCTACAATAATTCAGTCACACCTGATAGGCCAACACCTGTATACAGTTATGATACCAACATGGAAAAATTATGAAATCCTAACTCACAACAGATCTATTTACACAAGATTAAACATGGTCCTTTCAAGCTCACATTTCAATTATAGAAAATTTAATAATTAACCCAAATCATAGAAATTCGGTACCTCCTTATGACATGACCTACTTCTTGTTCCTGACTCAACATAAATTCCACAGTATGCTCAGACTACCACAAGTCCAAATACAATCACACAAATGTGAAAATTAGGGTTCTGTGAAACCCAGACGAACATGGCGGCACACAGGTTGCCGCCAACAGAGGTTAACGGCACCAGAGGTTCCTCCGATCAAGGATCTTTACTGCAGAAAATGTTGCCATTCAGTTCTTGTCTGTAGAAGTACAGATAGAACGCACAAAACACAGTGAATGAGGGGTTCCAAGACACGAGATAATTCTGTAAAATTCCTAAGACCTAGCTGACATGTGTAGGGATGATGTTCAAAGGTTACTTGCCTCTTAAAAATTTCTAAATCGAAGTTATTTGTCGAAGATGCACTCCTCGACCAAGCCAAGAAACACCCAAAACTCCCCTCGAACCGTTTCTCTATGATGAAATATAATGCACGTCGGAGTCGGGGAAGCTTCCTTAAGATCAAGTGCACCTCCCCGTCGAAGAAGAACACTGAAAGATCACCCAATCACCAGATCCAAATCTCCAAAGTTCGGGTTTCTCATAAAGCAGTCGGGTTACGCAATAGATAGGGTATCTTACCGTTGGAGGTAGGTTTCCAAACTGAAACTGAAGAAATCATGGCCGTTTCCAGATCTGAAACTCACAATTTATAGGAAATAGACGACCACATTGGTTGCCACCACTAGTAGTTGGCGTCCATCGATCTGGACGTTGACTCCCTCTAAACGTCCATGCATTTTGACATTAACATGCACTTCGGCCAGAACAAAGAAATGCCATTATATACATATACTTTATATACATACATGCAATGTATAATCTAAGCATCATAGATACAATATAAGTAGAAGCAACATGTGCACAAGTAAACACATATATACATATGTACAACATATTCAAATTCAATATGTACAGAAATAAATACATATATGTATAGACATGTACATATACACCCATAGCAACTATACATCATAAGACAATGTCAATTAATAGAGCAAAATTTGAGAGCCATACATACTTATTCTCCTCATCATCATGAACTGAAATGACCTTCAATTGGCCATGAATGACTGTGGGTATCTACATTTGAAATAAGTGAGATGATGATCAGGCACGGCGAGTGTCCAAGGGCTTCAGTCTAGCCCCAATGACGGAGAGTCATAATATACTGTTAACCATGGGGTATAATGATTACTGGTGTTGCATCTGCGCTGGGAGTACTTGCGTGTTGAATGCTAGATAATAACCACATACACGTGCCTATTGTGCATTTCAAGGTGGATCTTTCCTTGTTGTACATTAGTATTTTCGTGCTTGATTAGTGTTAAATGATTGTGCTCGTGCTTTCTTGCTTGCGTGATATGGCCATCCTGCATTTATTGCAATTAAATATTATCTTGCGTGATTGGTATATATCACTCTATTGATAGCTCTTACTCGTATATCATTCTTGATCTTGCTCGATCATGATCATTCCATGTATCTTGTTCATGTATCATGTTAATGAGTTTCATTCGCACATGCATATCCTGGAAATCATGCTTACCTATTCTAAATTGCTAATCACTTATAGCATTGAGATATAAATCCTACTGAGCTAGTTTGCTCATTCCCAACTTTTAACCTTGTAGGTGACTATGAAGTACAAGAAGAAGAACCAATCGAGGATGGGAATGCGTCCGAGTAATGAGCGTTCCATCCCTAGAGTTATCATTAGTTTACTTTGAGTGTTAGAATAATGTTGTAGAAGTGAGTCTATATGTCTTTTCCTTTTATTGAGTCTTAGTTCTATTATTCAACAATGATAGAGTTGTATTAGTTTCCTTTGAAACAATGAGTTCAGATTTGAATACAAGTTTAGTTGAGTTCAATATTTGGGCCTTATTATGATGTTTGTGGATAGACATTTAGTGCTTGCTAGGTGGAGGATTATTTGCCGACTGCTCACATCTTGGAATATCAAAAATAGAAATACTATTCTGATTGGCCTCTGGTTTGTTCCAACACAACCAGGATAATGATTATGACTTGTGGAAACTAACGAAGTTCAATTCGAACTCCTGGTTTGAGCTCGGCCCTCAAATTCACATTAATCAAGTTAGTTTAGTTTAAAAATGAAGAACATAGGTGGTGGGTCAAAAATAAAAAAATACTAATCTAATTGGACTCTGGTTTGTTCCAACATGACCAGGGCGATGATTGTGACTTGTGGAAATTGACGAAATTCAAATCTGACTCCCAATTTGAGCTCGGCTTTCAAATTCACATTAAGCAAGTTAGTTTTATTTAAAAACGAAGAACATAGGTTTGGGTTCCAAAATAAAAATGATAATCCCAATGGCCTCCAGTTTGTTCCCGTACAATCAGGGCGATGAGTGTGACTTGTGAAATTGACGGAGTTCAAATTGGACTCCTGGTTTGAGCTCGACACTCAAATTCATATTAAGCAAGTTAGTTTAGTTTAGTTTTACTTAAAAGGAAGAATTTAACTAGATTGGGGGTCCAAAATTAGAATACTAATCTGATCGGCCTCTGGTTTGCTCCAGCATGGCCGAGGCAATAATTGTGACTTGCGAAAACAGACGGAGTTCAGATCGGACTCCCGGTTTGAGCTCGGCACTCAAATTCACATTCACAAAGTTAGTTTAGTTTAAAAACAAGAACTTAGGTTTGGGCGTCCAAAATTATATATACTAATCCGATTGGTGTCTGGTTTGTTCCAACATGGCAAGGCGATGATTTGTAACTTGTGAAAATCGATGGAGCTCAATTCGGACTACCGGTTTGAGCTAGGCGCTTAATTCACATTAACAAGTTAGTTTAGTTTAATAATGAACAACTTAGATTTGAGGGTTCAAAATTAAAAATACTAATCCGATTGACCTCCGATTTGTTCCAACACGACCAGGCGATGATCGTGACTTGTGGAAATTGACAAAATTCTAATCAGACTCCCAGTTTGAGCTCGGCGCTCAAATTCATATAAGCAAGTTAGTTTAGTTTAAAAACAAAGAACTTAGGTTTGGATGTCTAAAATTATAAATACTAATCCAATTGGCATCTGGTTTGTTCCAGCACTGCCAGGGCGATGATTGTAACTTGTGAAAACCGACGGAGTTCAATTCGGACTCCCGGTTTGAGCTCGACGCTCAAATTCACATTAAGCAAGTTACTTTAGTTTTAAAACAAAGAACATGATTTGGGGGTCCAAAATTAAAAACTAATCTGATTGGCCTCCGGTTTGTTCCAAGACGACCAGGTGATGATCGTGACTTGTGGAAATTGACAGAATTCTAATCAGACTACAGATTTGAGCTCGGCACTCAAATTTAGATTAAGCAAGTTAGTTTAGTTTAAAAATAAGAACTTAGGTTTGGGTTCGAAAATAAAAATGATAATCTCATTGGCCTCTGGTTTATTCGAGCACGGCCAGTGCGATGAGTGTGACTTGTGGAAATTGATAGTTTAAATCGGACTCCCAGTTTGAGCTCAACACTCAAATTCACATTAAGCATGTAAGTTTAGTTTAGTTTGGTTTAAATAGGAAGAAGTTAACTGGGTTTGGGGGTCCAAAATTACAAATACTAATCCGATTAGCCTCTGGTTTGTTCCAGCACGGCCGGGGCAATAATTGTGACTTGTGGAAACTGACGAAGTACAATTCGGCCTCCCGGTTTAAGCTCAGCGCTCAAATCACATTAAGCAACTTAGTTGAGTTTAAAAATGAAGAACTTATATTTGGGGGTCCAAAATTAAAAATACTAATCCCATTGGCCTCCAGTTTGTTCCAGTACGGTCAGGGTGATGTGTGTAACTTGTGGAAATTGACGGAGTTCAAATCGGACTCCTAGTTTGAGCTCGGAACTCAAATTCACATTAAGAAGTTAGTTTAGTTTAGTTTTCTTTCAAAATTATAAATACTAATCTGATCGGCCTCTGGTTTGTTCATGCACAACCGGGGAAATAATTTTGACTTGTGAAAACTGACGGAGTTTCAATTGACTCTTGGTTTGAGCTCGGTGCTCAAATTCACATTAACTAAGTTAGTTTAGTTTAAAAACGAAGAACATAGGTTTGGGATCCAAATTAAAAATACTAATCCAATTGGCATCTGATTTGTTCCAACATGGCCAGGGCGATGATTGTGACTTGTGAAAACTGTTGATGTTCAATTCGGACTATCGGTTTGAGCTCGGCGCTCAAATTCACATTAAGCAAGTTAGTTTAGTTTAAAAATAAAGAACATAGGTTGTGGGTCCAAAGTTAAAATACTATTCCGATTCACCTCCGATTTGTTCCAACACGGCTACAGCGATCGGATTGTGACTTGTGGAAATTGATGAAATTCAAATCGGACTCTCGGTTTGAGCTCGGCACTCAAATTCCCATTAATCAAGTTAGTATGGTTTAGATTTGTTTAAAAGGAAGAACTTAACTACGTTTGGGGGTCCAAAATTACAAATACTAATTTGATCGGCCTCTGGTTTGTTCCAGCACGGTTGGGGCAATAATTGTGACTTGTGGAAACTGACGGAGTTCAATTCGGACTCCCGTTTGAGCTCGGCGCTCAAATTTACAATAACCAAGTTAGTTTAGTTTTAAAATAAAGAACTTAGGTTTGGGGGTCCAAATTTAGAAATACTAATTCGATTGGCCTCTGGTCTGTTCCAGCACAGCCAGGGCGATGATTGTGACTTGTGGAAACTAACAGAGTTCAATTCAGACTCCTGTTTTGAGCTCGGCGCTTGTAACGACCCATGATCCGAATTATTGATTACCCATCAGTAACCCAAACCCTGAACCGCCACCCACGAGTCAGAGCTTAGAAACGTTAAAGAGAATGTCTTAGAAGAACATATAAGAAAATATGCACACCACAATAGTTTGAACAATCCACTATATGTAGATAACAAAATGATACAACTCAGAGCATATTCACAAAAATAAAAAGTACAACAAGTACATATACTAAAGTACTACTCACAGCAGCTACCCAGGTCCAGCACCGGAGTGACCCGGCTCCTCAACTCTGAAGCCAACGACGAACCACTGAAAGGGAAGGGAGTGAGTCACAATAAGAGACCCTGTAGGGACACTAACCCCACCATTAACAGTACAAAAAAGCAGTGCAGAATGTAAAGCTACAGTAAGTCAACACTGCACGAATACACAGGAAACCGTGGCATGATGCCCAACTCCTCGCAGGTGTGTGTCAAGAGACTAGAACATCGCAGACTCAGCAATACAACAAGTACAACAAGCTCACGCAACAAGCACACACACCACACACACACAAGGTAGGACCAACAAGGACCTATGGCTTGGCGCGTCGACACCACAGAGTCCTCCAACCCTAGACAAGTGTGAACACTCAGACGCTCTCTCTCGCGTCTAGTCCTCGACCGATTTTCCCCTATGCCGGACTTGAATGGTAGAGAAGGGGCCCCACGGAACTGGCTCATACCCACCATAACGGGCACGCACAGGACGGAGTCGTAGTCGACATCTAGGCTCACCAGAGGAATAGCTCATACCAGTCATCCAGACGGAGCCTTTCTCAACGTCTAGGAAATCACATCACAACCACAAACACAAGCATGACAGAACTCAGCACAAGCACAGACGGAGACACTCTCAATGTCCAACATATCGTGCCTGGAGGCAGACATTGCGTGTCAACACACGCACAACAGTAAGGGGCTCAGCCTGTTGGGACTTAACTATGAGGTTGGCGGCAACATCGATTGCCGCCAACCCTAGGTAAATAGCAACACCTTTGCCATCTACAGAAAGTAGATGGCACAAGCTTTCCAGTTACCCCTCCTTGACGGCAAGGGATCTTGCCGCCAAGTTCCATCCTGAAGAACTTGACATCAACCGATGTTGACGTTAAGTTCCTTAGCTTCCAACAGCTGATATGGCCCTAGGCCCTTCCCACGGGCGATCCAGCTCAAGAAACCATGGTTTGATGATGGAAACACTTTCCCTCATTACAAATCACCAGTGTGAAGCCAGAAAACAATCATCCAATGCTTGCATCAACGGATTCACTCCAAAACTCGGCATGGAGAAACTCTCCCCAAAAAGATTTCAAGTTGTGCTAGGAGCAATTCACGCCGCTCATCGATTGACAAGTCGTTGTCAAGATGGACTCTTAGTGAGGGGATGGAATCTCATATGGTACTACAGCCATTCCATAAGTGAGGGCGAACATGTTTGCCCTGTGGGAGTACGGATTCAAGTGCGGTAGGCCCATAGATCTTTTACAAGCCTTTATGGCCAATCCGAGAACTTATTAGCCTCACAAATTTTCTTGATTATTTTAATTACGGTTTTGTTCATGAACTGTGCTTGGCCATTGCCTTGCAGATAATAAGGAGATGAATGATACAATGCAATTTTATACATGTCGTAAAGGTTACAAGCTCATGAGAGATAAATTGCGGTCCATTGTCGGTGATGATGGTATTCGGTATGCCAAACCTGGTGATGATATTCTTCATGATGAATTTGCACACGGTTGTTGCCTTGACCTCTGCATATGCTTAAGCTTCCACCCACTTGGTGAAGTACTCTGTTGCAGTGAGGATGTATGACTTCGATTTGTTTTGGAGTTTGGATCACCAGGGGACCAATGATGTCGAAAGCCCACATAGCGA